>JARQSW010000690.1:785798-869811 GCA_030142375.1 Calameuta pallipes | reverse complement strand
TGTGTAGAGGAGGAGGAGAAACGGAACTAGGGAGTTTGTGGCTAATGTCACGGTGGATGTAACGTAGTAGAATGGGGCTGGAATCGTGCATAACGAATAACGAAGTCACCCAGTCAGTCACGCAATCAGTGCCAAGCGTGTGAAGTGAGCACGTGTTTCGGGTCAGAGAGTGAAGACCGAAAATGAATTAAATTGGCTTGGAAATCAGTGGTTAGTTTCTATCTCTTTCGACGTCTCCGGTTTGACGTTCGACTGTTTGTTTCTTCTAATGACCGCTAGGGGTACGATTTCGATTTGGCGCGACGATTCAAATCGACTAAGACAGGTACTATAGGGTTTTTCCGTGTGAAAAGTTGGCTATAATTTTTGCCACAGATAACGCGTGACTAATCAGTTGCACGATGGAGAGCTATTTATTAAATTTGAAAAATAATTATTGGCGGAAATTCTTATTACGGGTTACGTGCTATTGATGACTTTTTTTTTCATCTAAATTAATTTTGTATTAATGACTTTTGATCGTGCTTCACTCTGCGTAAATCCAGCTGCGAATTACTCAGCAGGATACACAATGAAGTATAGAGACAGAAATCTATTAACCAAAACAGTGACTGGGAGTATACAATTTTTTATCAATTTAATTACTTTTCCCAAAAACAAGGGGACGACTGATCTGTATCAATCTAAGTAAAAAAAAAAAATCCCCTACGACCAGAATAGACTAAGATGATCCGAATTTCAAAAGTTCACCTAACCTTTAAAACATCCAGAACTGATACAGCAATTTCCTGTCACCCCGAACCCGCAGCCGTGTCTATAACTTTTTGTTCTATATGCGAAAACTCACACGTGACGCAAGGAGTGAGAAAAAAAATTTGCATAACTCCGTCCGGAAAGTGACCTGCATTTTTTATGCACAGCCCTTCCCCATTCGCGAGCACCTTGCGGCCCTTTCTTGCCTATCGGAAAGTCATCGAATTGGCATTAAGCCCCAAAAGAAAAGGCGAACTTGCAAGGGACTTGTCAAACCGACCATGATCGATGAGTTCAGTTTACATCGGACGACAGAGCCGTTAAAAGTTACGTTTATCCTTTCTAGGGGAATCCCCCATGAAATTATTGCAAGCAAGAGACAAGAATAAATAAATAATAATAATTACACCTGAAAAATATGAATTTCAAGATCCACCCCCACCATAGTCATCGACTTACCTTTTCGTCCGGCTGTTGTTTCCATCCCTGTCAATCCTACCAACTTGACGTTTCGAAACGCCATATGCCACGTCGCTCTAAAATACATAAGTCCTACACGTACCGTATCAGTGGTCGAGTATGTGTACACGCCTGCTTGGACATTGCAAACAGGGTTAAATAATCCGCCCTGCGTAATTACACACCAGTCAAAGTTGAGTTTACGCGAAGGGGGGTAGCAGTCGCAAGGAAGTAACCCTTAAAAAAAAAAATCCCTCACGTGACTCAACACCGATCTGTTCGTATCAGTTCTGTCTGTTTCTACCCCTTACCGCATTTCGTGTCTCGACGCAGCCCATACTGACTGAAACAGAACAAAGTCAAAGCTACAGTATAAAATAGCAGAATGCACCCCAAGAGACTGAAAAAAGTCAAATAAAATATTTAACGGTAAAGATGGCAAAGGAAAAAAAAAAATTCAAAGGGTTAAACGAGAAGGAAAGGAAAAAAGAGGGGTTGGAAAAACGAGGTTACTATAATTGATTGTTGTATAATAATATTATGACAAGATAATGCACGCAACGATGAACTCCATACGTGATGGCGTCAGGGGTGGGTTTCTCGGAGTCGAAGAAGTCGAGTCCTCAGGGTGGTTGGCCAGGCGTCCTCTAGGACATTGGGAAGGGTGTGCGGTTCGCCAGCGTCGACTCTGTCCGATGCTCCATGTCGGTGATGCATTATTGAGCCTGAGAAACCTACAGGTGGCTTCGCTCCTATTAGCGCGAGAAAGAGCGCGACAGAGGCCAACCCTCTCGAGAAAGAGAATAGGGGTGTATATATATATATATATCACCGTGACACTACCACCAGCAACAGGGTAGCCATTGCCACTACCATTGTCATTACTAATACTAGGCTACTGGCACGTAAAACCACCATCCTCGTCACCCCGCGAAGAGGGTTGTAAAAGTCAGAGCACCACCTCCTGGGGGCAGCTAAGGATACTGCTGGGAGTTTGCGACTTTTCAGCGCAAAGTCAAAATTTAGCTAAATACTTTAACCCCCTGGTTCGCTTGGAGGTTAGAAAGTCAAGAAGCGTCGCGACGGTCGATGGCCGTTAAGGTTACACAGCTGTGTGGTTATACGTTTCTTACCTTGTGTCGTTTTCATTTTATTTTTGGCGTCTTCCTTCGTAACGTCGCTTCATTGTTGTTTCGCCTTTAGGCGGCGTTCTTTTGATTCTTTGGTTCTTTTTGTAGGCATCGGGACAATGAGGAGAATATAGGTAACGAGGATAGGCAAGGACGAAATGGCAGAGGTTACGCTGTGCTTTTAGGTTATGGCATCGTCGGCTGTCAAGCCAATGACTAGCATCGATAGTTAAGTAAAATCGAATGGCTTATCGAGCAATGCCTAGCGATGCATCGATCCGGTTATTATCTTATGTAACTTGCAAATCTATTGGACCGAAGCCTCGTACTTACCTTCTGACTATTCTTTACGTCGTAGTTCGACTTTACTTTTTATTATGTTTTGTCTGAGTACGAGGTGGTTAGGTCGCTGAGGAACTTGGATTTTACCAGGTCGATTGTTACCAGTCGATAAAGTTTCTGCGTTGCGTCTACTGAAACTGATTGTTGGTATTTCGTAATATTCTGATAAATTCTGAGGAACTGATTTGGTTAGTTTTTTTGTTTTGTATTCTTTGGCTTGGTCAATGCTTGGCTGTGACCTTTCATTTTGTTGAACGTAGAAGCTTCCATTGTTACAAAATTCGTAGGAGGATCTTTCTGCAATCAAAATAATCGTTAAAGACACTATTTTGTGGTTATACATGATTTTGTCATGTTTTTTTTTAATTTACAAAGTTAATTAAATTCAATCCAAAATGCAATTGGAGTTGACAAAGTATTGGACACTGTGTTAATTATTTGCAGAAATTTACAAGAGTACAATTGACTGGATATAATTTTCAAAGATTACCTGATTTGACAAAAATTACAAAATGGATGATAATAATCGTGGCGAGACGCTCTGCAAAGTCTGCGGCGACAAAGCATCCGGTAAGCATTATGGCGTACCCAGTTGCGACGGCTGTCGTGGATTCTTCAAGCGGTCGATCCGCAGGTATGCAAGGTAATTGAGTTTTCAATAAAATAATTAGAGCGATCTTAATTAAATGCACAATCGGATAATAGAATTAGATAGAGAAATGGAAATTGGTCTTATCTATTTTCAGAAATTTGGATTACGTCTGCAAGGAGAATGGCCGGTGCATTGTCGACGTATCTCGTCGCAATCAGTGTCAGGCTTGTCGGTTCACGAAGTGTCTTCAAGTCAACATGAAACGAGATGGTACGCTTCAGTCGAATGGTGATTAAATGACAATTCTGTTATCTAATAACATAATAGCAATTAATCAAATTCGTGTACAACTAACCTTAAATTTTTATGAGCCGCCATTGAATTTAGAACTATTATAAATTTTACCTACGTTCACGTTGTCCAAGTACGTTGGAAGGTTCAGAAAGGTTTTCGATGATTGTTGAAAAGTGATTGAGATTCTTGATAAAAAAAAATGTTGGGATTCACAAACAGAATGATCCCCTCTAGGATGCCCCAAGAGCAAACATCGTTCCCTGACATCCTCATGGCGCATCTCCATGGCAAAATATGACAATGCATAGCCCAGGACATTATTTACCGTGACGAAAAGAAGGACCCACATGAAACTCTAGTTGCGTTTGCTCTGGTGACGTGCTGGGTGTCAGGAACAGCCTGACGTTCACAGCTTTGGTAAACATTAACAGGGTCTGAGACACCCCTCTCTTCGATTATAATCCAAACACTTGATTGGGCCGAGATATCAATTAGCAGAGAAGTACCGGGGGATTCCCCTGCCTCCTATTTATTCGTAGCGCCATTGTCGTGTGGATTGTCAGGAAAATTTTTCAGAATCCATCGTTATCCTCATTGAGACAAAACCTGAATAAATAAGTAAATTTTTGTCAATGCAAACAGTAGGAATTTTGTATTAATCCCTGTATTGATAAGACTGATAAGAATATTGAAAAATTATTGTATTTAGCTGTTCAGCACGAAAGGGCGCCAAGGAGTAGCTCCACGTTGACAGCTGCTGTAAGGAGGCCTCCTGGCGGACTTTATCCAGGAATTCCTCACGTTTATCATACAAGTAGTCCTTATCATCCTCTTCTTTATCCAGCCCTCTTCCCGTTCAAGCCTTCGGTAACAGGTTTTGCTCACAGCGTCGGTAAGTCATACGTTATCAGTGAATCTTGACACTTACTGATTGCCCTGATAGAGATGCACAGCGATGACGGTTACTTACGGAAGCTTCTTCTTGACATTTAGCCCATTTCCTTCCACGACCATCGACGGAGCAGAGGACGACGAGCACGGGAAAAGAGGACGAGGTTACCAGTTCCGAAGAAGCAGCGACAGGGGAGAATCAGAGAACGAGAAAAGGTGAGTAAGACTACCGGACGATATTTGAATTATATTCACCAGGTTAGGTTGTCTCTGTGGATAAACTGTAAGTGGAAGAATTTGAAAAATTTTATTTAGACTTTCCTCCGAACGACTCCGTCGGTACACGACTGGCTCCGCCGATAATCGGGCCGACTCTGTCCGAGTACACTTTGTCCAGTCTGTCTTTGTTACCGACCGAGAACGTGTACGAGTCCGCAGCGAAATTATTATTCCTGGCAGTGAAATGGGCCAGGAGTATCCCTTCCTTTTTACAGGTTAGTAATTTGCCAATTCTTTATTCTAACCTCAGAAATGTATAAAAATCGAGGATACTAGACGCAGATTTTTTTACTTATCCTTTCAGCTGTCCTACAGAGACCAGTCTGTCCTACTGGAGGAATCCTGGAGCGAACTTTTCGTTCTGACAGCTGCGCAGTGGAACTTTCCAGTGGAGGAATCCACGTTAGTACCAATAGACGCCACCGCAGAAAGGCGCCAAATTCTATCAGAAGAGGCAAGGAGGTTGCGAGAATTGTTAACGAAATGTGCAATTATGCGAGTTGATCATTCGGAATATGCTTGTCTGAAGGCTATAGTGCTTTTCAAAGGAGGTAGTACACTGTTCTATACCTGTACAGTCAATCGATAAAACAAATTCTAATCCAACCTCCCTGCTTACTTTATATTCCAGAATCCAGAGGACTCTGCGAAGCCGCTCGCGTTTCAGCACTGCAAGAACAAACCGTGGCTGTTCTAGGCGAACGAGGAGCAGGAAGAGTAGGTCGTTTGCTTCTTCTGCTACCACCTGCACGTGCCCTCTGTCGGGCTACTCTTCAGGAACTCCTCTTCAAGCCGATCGTCGGCAACGTCAGCGTCGAGAGGCTTCTGGGCGACATGGTACACGCCACCAGGCCAGTTTAGTTGATTTCGAAGGTTAAAAATGAACTTTTAAAATATTGATTTGAGGTTATATTCATCTTTCTGTCATTATCGAATAGTCATCTACTCTTTAGAGGTCGCTCGATGATATTGTATCTATATTGTTCATCTAGTCGAGACTATCATGAGATCATTGAAAAAGAATCCTAATTCTCTAATTTCGTGATAACAGTGTCTCTAGTCATTTCCGGTGCGCGCAAATATTGTTACCTGTAAGATAATAATGATAAGGAAACGGGCTTGTGCAGTACTACGCTAATCATTATCAATGTACATATATAATATACAACATAAAAGTATTTAGTAATGTCTCATGTAACGGAATGACACGTAGGTGTCACGAAATTTGTGCGTTCAATAATTCTGGTTGATATAATATATATTCGAATTGTTAAGGATTCTTTTCAAAGGATGTAATTTGAAAATTTTCTTTTTTCTTCAGTCGCGCCAAGACTTTTTGCCGCGTCATTTTAAAACAAATAAATGTGTACATATAGCGTACTGACGATGTTGAAGGGATTTTTTTTATTCAGATTCTGACAATCATTGCGAGAATGACAGTTGTCAGTGTGAGAAATGAGGATGACAGTTCGTCAAGGACCTTGATCAAGATAAGAAGGATCGATTGTGGGTCAAAGGTCACAGTACGAGGGTTTACTCGTAAATAAACGATACGCACAATTTTTTTTTTTTTTTTATTAACTAGAATAATTTATTTTTTTATTTTTTTTTTTTCATGGTAGAAAAAGGAGAATGTATCTTAACTCATGGACTGCATTGTACTCATATATATACAATTACATACAATCCTCAATTGAATGTTACACATAAATTCATTATAAATTGATTTGCCTTTCTCGTGAATATGTTTAACCCGATAGCGATTTTCTATTTCGTTTTATGTTTTTTTTTTCTTTTCTTCCTGCTGTATGTGATAAAACTGGCATTTTTTATTCTGCGTGTACGTGTTTTGTGTCTGTCAAGGATACGGGAGAGAGAGAGGGTGGGATGGGATTTATTGAAAATTGGGAAGAAAATGGAAAATGGAAAAGTAGGGTAGTCGATACGGTTAAGATGACCGTTGACCATGGGAACAGGTCAAAGGTCACGGTGAAGAATTGATAGGTCAGATGCTACGATCCCTCGTGGAAAGGTCAGGGGTTGAGAGAAAGAAGATCGGAGCTGTGGAAACATGGAAAGACAGAACGAGATATTATTTTTTTCTTTTTTTCTTTTTTAATGGCAGAATCAGGATTTCCGGTTTGACGGAGGGGAACAAGGATTGAGGCAACAGAGGGCGACTTCCGCTTACGTCACCGTTCGTACGTCCGAATTTTTGAAAAAAAATGTACGTCGTAGATTCGATGGGCTTGCCTCTCTGTTTTTTTTTTTTGAAAAATCGGAACTTTAATCACGTGACCATGTAACCATTAATTAATTATTATAGCAAGCGGTGCCAAAATACACAAATAAGCTAAATGCAGACAATTACTGGGTTCTTTTTTTTTTTGCCAGAACTGTCGCCGGCGAAAGAGGCTCGGCGTACAATTTCTTCTTTTTTGTTTTCATTAATTATATTATATTACCGAGCAGTTTACGGCCGCGCGTTCTCACGTTATATTTATTTTTTCATCTTTCTTTATTTTTTGCATCTACGCTGTGTCGCTTATGGATAAGCTCCCTTTCTGTCACTTTTCTTTTTTTCGTCGCGTGATCCGGCATATTTTCTTAGACTTTTTATTTTTTTTCGTCTATTTCCTTCTTTTTTTATTCGCTTTAGCATCTAAACACGTAATAATCTTAACCATCCGTTTTGCCAAAGAACCTACAGTGAAATATTATTATTATTATTATTATTATTTTTTTTCGTACTTTTTTTTTGTCCCTTAATATCTTAACGCGTTTACACTGATAGATTTTTTTTGCCTTTTATTCAAGAGTCATACAGTAATTCCTTTTGCTTCGCCGAGACTCGCGTCTCGGCATCGTTTTTCTCACTTTACTCCTCTTCAGTGTTTTGTGCTTATCGTTTCAAAAGAAAAATGAAAGAAAAAAATGCATCGTTTTGTGAGGAATTGTTTTCGAGTGTGTGTGGGTTCTATGTCTCTCGTGTGTGCGTGTGTGTGTGTGGTTTTTCATTTTTTCTTTTTTTGGATTATCGATATCAATCATTTATCTTCTATTCATTTTTTTTGGCTATTTTTTTTCTTTCTCGTTTTTCTCTCTTCGGGCCACGAACGAATTTACGGGCAACCGTGCGTCGCGCCATGTTCGCACTTCGTGGCGGGAAATTCAAAATGTATTATTTTCCACTCGCTTTTTTTTCCAGATTCGAAATTCGTAAAGTGATAAGGGGTCAAAAATAATTCACAAAAAATGTGTATGTCGTAAAATGAACTTTCTTGCACATTTTTTTTTTTCCTTTTTACTTCGTATTACAGCCACCAGAGCGAGAGAGCGCGACGCACGTTTGGCGAATCAGCATGAAATTACAAAAAAAAAAAACAACGGCAATTCACTATTTTCTATTTAACGCTATATGTAGGAAAAAAACTAACAGATTTCGGCATATAACAAATCCTCACGAGGGGCGCAACCAATCGCGAGTCACTCGGGACTTCCGCGTCTTTTGAGACTTCCGGTCTTCTCGATTCTCAATGCAATCAATAAATTCACGTACTCAGGTAAACAGCGTCATTTTTTAATTTTTTTTTTCAACTTTTTTTTTCCTTCTCTTTTTCCTCCTGAGAAACACGAGGAGTCTCGCGACTGTTGCGCCCATCACGATGAAATATAATATAACAGGTTTGTCGGCTCTGACGCGCTTTATTACGTCGATCAGCGATTTCTCATTGAGTACCAATCGGATCGATACGATCATTACCAAAATGTCTCCAAAAAAATGGATATGGAAAGTATAACAAAAAAAAATGAAAAAAAAAAAATTATTTTTCATATATCAATACGGAAGATACGATCGCGTCCATAAATCCATACGCCTCCTGAATTACAGGTACGGTGTTACAGTAATTTTTTTTTGTCTTCGGCAGTGATAAGAAATCGGATAGATAACATCATCGATTTCCGCGATCGCATTGAAGGCACCAAGATGACGCAGGTGTTTTGCGAAAAAGCCCGGAGAGGTTTGAGAAAAAAAATTAATTTTTTCGCTTGTCCAAAAAAAAAAAATCCAAAAAAATTATAGAACGATCAACCGAAACGGGACTCAAATTTGAAAAATCGCAGACGCACGCTAGTGATACACTATATACAGCTAGGAGTGAATTTTCGGACGAGATGCGTGACGGTACTAGTGCGAGTAAGATATTTTTGTAAAAAAAATTCGAAAATTAAAAATTTTGAAAAAATCAAACAAAAGTACACGCATACCAACCGAAAATAACGACCCCTTTGACAGAGCTCGCGAACACAATAATCTATTTGATAATCATCATATCATCATCACTATTTCACGTTAACTATTTCCTATTGTAACGATAGGGGTAAGTGGGGGATGGCGGGAAATATGAATTTTGTTAATAATAATTTTTTTTTTTTTTCAGTTAAACGGAATTAAAGGGAGTCTAGGATCGATGGTGCACGTTATCATAACTTTTTTGTTTCCTTATGTATTTTCAATTTTTAAAAATGATTTTCGAAAATTGAAAAAAAAAGAAAGACATTTCTCACAATAAAATCGTCGTCGCAGCCAATACTGACTTTTCAAAAGTCACCACCGTTTCCCTCGACAATTCGCACGATCATCGTAAACCTCATAATCATCGACGATCGTTATCATCGATCATCAAGATCATCATCATTATATTATTCATCTATATTAATCTGCGCTGTAGCTACATCGTATATCATTGGAATTTTCCTGTATAAGAAAAAAGACATGGTGACCTCCTCCATAACGCAATCGCATCGTGTCTTACAAAATCAATTTTCATTTTTCCTCCCTTTCCTCCCTTCCGTTCGTGTCGTGCCCCCCTCTGTTTCACTTTTCGAAATTTTTCTTTCACTTTTTCCCGCGCCAAAATTTTCCCTCATTTCTTTCGTATCCCAAATCGAGCGCTCGTGACGTATCAAAAACACTAGCAGTAATGACAGTTTCGGGCAATCGCGTCACCATTAGTACACACAGCTGTTTTTGCTTTTCTTTTCTTTTCTTTCAAATTGTAAATATACTATGTATAATAATAGTGCCGTACAAAAAAACCGCATACAAAATTCGAATCGTATAAACGACGCCCTGACGTGGCTTCCGTGTGGGTGGTTAGGGGAAAGGGTATTTTTTCTATTTTTTTTTTCATTTCTTTTTTTTTTTTCATCCATTTTATGCGCGTAATGCATGCAGCTATGTATTTACGTAAGTATGCAGTTGTAGATGAGGTATGGTATCTGTTGCAGCTCAGAAATTTGCGAGGTAGTTCTGTGGACGTGGTAACCTTTGACCTTTTATCTTTTTTTCTTCCCATCTAACTCTCGGATCCTCTATCGTCCCTTGAAAGGGTCATTGACGTCGATCGATGACGTAACAGAGGCAAAGGGAAAAATTCGAAAAAAAAAGGTCAGCAAGGTCACCACGTTTTAAAAATCCGTGTCTATTGTAACTATTGCACTTGTGATTTGTATCGGTTTCACGGCATATTCTAACTGGTTAATAATAATAACGGCGGTAAAGAAGAGAAAACACTGTAAAAATTGTAAACTGTAAAAATCGTAAAACTGTTTAAACTGGTAATATTAATTGTATATGTATATATGTATATATATATATTACATATATTATATATATATACACACACACGCATACCTTAAATGCATACGTCTTCATTTTCACCGTCTTCCTTATCTTGCATTCATTCACGCTTTCTCACTCACTCACTTTCTCTCTCTCTCTCTCTACTTTCTCTTCCTATCACCGCAGAGTGAAACAAACGAGAGAAAAAAAAACTGACAAAATATACATTACGGTGTATAGATATATGTATGTAGGTATATAATATAGCTTTTCTATTGGTACCTGGCTTCGTCGGGTCTTGAACACGTTGAAAAATTTGCATATTATTTTCTTTATTTTATTTTTTTTTTTCAAGTTTCGAGAGTTTTGCTTCTCCTTTCTTTTCGCATGCGTTCTTCCTTCCATTATCTTTTTCCCTTTAAGAGTCATACTCCGTTTATCCTCGTTCTCTTTTTCTCTCTTGCTCTTCCTACGAGTCGATATCACGGGAAAACTTTTATGCTCGCGACTGCTGCGACATCTGTATTATGATTTTAGTATTACTCGAATGAATTTAACTTTTTACTCTTTTTGCTTTTCTTTTTTTCTTTTTCCTCGACGTTCTTCCTCCTTCCGATTGGTAGCTGTTCGACGGTTATTCTTTTTTTTTTCTTTTGTTATCCTTGAAACAAAAACAATAAAAGAAATCGTGCGTCCTGCTCTTTCTACGTGTTTGTCGTTGCTGTTGCTGCTGTTCCGTTATTATTATTATTATTATGCAATTTTTTTATTTTTATTATTTTTTTTTGTTAACTTCTTTTCCTTCAGTCATATACTGGGCAATTCCTCACGTTCACGTACTAATTTTTAAAACCAAACACAGTGCAGGCAACTGTCCCTCCAGAAGATGCCAAACGAAATTGCAAATGGCGTCGGGTGGCGCATCGTCCTTCGTGGGGGTCCGAAACGAAACGGTGCATCATTCGAGTTGTTGCGTAATTTTCATTTGGATCTTTCTTTAATTGTAAAAGTCAACGCTTCCATCGTATTGTAATTTCGATATTTTATTCTTTAAAGTTTTCCGAAAAAATTTTTCTATTCGCGTTTCACTGGCGCATCTCTGGCGCGGCCAATCGCGATTCGAGCGCGAAATTCAAAAGGAACTTTCGAGAGTGAATTTAGCATCTGGAGGGAAGCTGCCTCTACTATTTCCAGCCTTACGCCTATGTATTTTATTTCTATGCTTTCTGTACTTAATAATGATTATCCATATAATATTTAGTAATCTTTAAACATTATCCACTAGAAACACCATAATCGTCCATGACAAATTTTTCTTGCGCCTTGTGGTCTCTAAGTAAGTAAGTAAATAAGTAAGTAAGTAAGTAATGTATGTAAGTAAGTAAAAGGTAAGTAAGTAAGTCGAGAAAGAATCGAGGATGCGATATGCGTGCAAACGATTTTCGAAAAAAAAAAAAAAAAAAATTGTACACGTGGCTCCTTAGGTTCCCCCACCACACTTTCGGGCGGATCGGAGAGGAGACGATAGGGGGGGAAAAAAGCTGAGAAAGAAAAAAAAATTAAAATCCAATGGACAGACGGTGCGAGAAATCGAACGTTATCATTTTTTGTCTTGTCTTGTGACTTTCGCTCGAGGACAAAACGAAAGGAAAAGAGAGAAACGATAAGAAAATTTTGGATTTTTCTTTCAATATTCGGACCGCGCACGAGGTATGAGCAAAGAGAATGAAAAACAAAAAGCGAAAGAAAAAGGAAAACGATCGACAGTGATTGGAGCTTACGAAAAAAAAAAAACGGAAAAAAAAATAATACAACCTACACTTCTCTCTCTCGTCTTTCTTACTTTTCTTTTTTTCTTCTGCTTGCCCTTTTGGTTTTTTTTTCTTTTCTTTTATTTCGCCCTGGACATCGGAGTGTATGCAATAATTACGTCTACCCGGTACACCGTGACAATAGCGCCCGGGTCCGCGATCAGAGTGGTCCGTCACTCAAAAAACAAAGACAATGAAATACCCCACTGGACATCGAAACGAGTATTTGAAAAGAAAGAAAAAAAAAAGAAAAAGAAAAAGAGGACAAAAAAAAAACAAACCCCCAATATGCATCACTGAATTCATCATTCAAATTAAAGTAGCAAATCATCAATCATCGAAGACACAAAAATAGTAGTAGTAGTAGTAGTAGAGTAGTAACGGTTATATAGTAGAAGAAAGTATTCTTTTTTTTTTATAGTAGAAAATAATAGCGATTAAAGTAAACTAAAGTAGACAACAACAAAAAAAAATGAATTAATCATGGTGAAAATATCGTAAATGCAGAACCGTCCGTCTTCGGCTTAGCGAGTTTACGTTTTTATTTTCGATCTCGACTGTACCTCGGCCACAGCGATTTTTCGCTTTAAATTCTTCGACGGATTTATCGTGCCCAATTTCAGGCCCAAAGCAGCTCGGAAAACTTATCGAATCCATTTATCGATCTTTGATGTGGGACTTAAAACGTATTAAGGCCCAAACTCGCTCGCCGCAGACGAAAACAGTCCCAAAGCAAAACAATAGCAAGTGCGAAGCAAATGACGCGCGGAGGTTGTCTCCGTGCGCGTCGCGTCTTCTCTATATATCAAATAAGCATTCATTATTATGTATTCATAAATGATTAAGTGCGAGTCAGCGTCGTGCTGACTCGATTTCGTATGCATGCAACCATCATTATGTTTATATTAATTAATTAGCGGGCAGTAGCGTCGTGCTTGCGATACCCGCGTCGCCATTTTCATCTGTTTGAGACGTTTTCACTTTTTAAACGCAACGACGATGTGCGCGCGCACGCGGGCATCGCTACGCGCATGCGCGTCGCGCATCTTCGTATTAAAATGTCGTACATCTTAAAAAAAAAAAAAAAAACATTGTTAAACGTGATTAACGCTTCCTTCGGTTTTATCGGCCGTAGTTATCTTTTTCTTTGATCATCTTTTTTCTTTTTTTCTTGGATTGCCCGTGTCCGTTCAATCGTGAGCACAAAAAACAGAATCATATCGTGTTACAATAATGATACTTAATAGTCACGCGACGCTCAGGCGCTTCTGACATTTTCTTTTTTAATAAGCGAAACAAAGAATGTTTATTCTTTTATTATTATTATCTTTACTCTCTTCCTGTAAAAAGTCTTCCTTTTTAGATTCGTGTTCTTTCTTTTTTTTTTTTTTTCTTTTTTCACGGTGCTAGTACCGATTTCACGGTACGTTCACGGTTTTTATCCTTTAAGTTTTCGGTCTGGCTCGTTCTAAATTTTACGGCTCTTGTACCTTTTACGTTTCTATACTAATTACATATCGTGTACGGGCGATTTTTTTTTGTCTGTACTTAAAATGTTCCTTCTCGCAAGCGGTTGGTATTTGCCATTTTTATTTTTCTCTCTCCTTTTCGAAACGGCTCTTATCTTTTTTCTTATTATTTTCATCGTAGTTAATTTACTCTTACGCAATACTCCCGTGCTATTTCGAATGTCGATTATATAATTTTATTTGAACTCTATTTTTTAATTTTTGAAAAACAAAAAAAAAACGTACATTCTTGAGGTAGTAGTATGCACTCAAACTTTTCTCTTTTTTTCCTTATCTTATCCTCCACGTTAATTAAGCATCCCCCTTTCAATAATCTTTTGCCTCGCGTCTAATTCCTCACTGTCTCCCACTTACAGCATTGTTCCCTCTATTTATATTGTTCTGTCAAATTTATCCGAACCTCCCATTAATTTTCGTTTCACCCATCGATCGCTATCAGAAAGATCCCATCCTCATCCCATCCTCCCATAACCTTAAATCTCAATCTCAACCTTTCACTGTCGATCCGATCGTAAATCGCCAAGCCTGACAGTCGTCGCTAAAAATCATTTTCAAGTCGCACGAATCATCCCCAATCGCCTGGAGTTTAATTAAATGAGCTTTAAAAAAAAAAACAAAAAAAAATCATCCCGAGAAATTCGCAAATATGAACTTTCAAAAGTACTACCAATCGTTTACGTATTTCGAGACCGAAACTCAGCCGTTGCGAAGGGACCCGAAAAAAAAATTCTTTGAGAAAAAAAAAAGACCAACCCCAAAAAAAAACATCTAAAATTCATAAGCGCGAATAGGATCCAGCGAAAATGCCATCTGCCTCTCCCGACGTTTCCGAAACACCCGTTAGAATTCCCCGCAAGCGAAATGACAAACTGGCGACAGTCCCGATCGAGGCTCCTCGAAATTCTCTCTGACACGTGAAACAAAAACAAATCGTAAGGGAATACGGAGTATCGTTATATAACTATTTTCCTCGTCGCTACATATATATTATATATATATATATATATACACAAAGGATTGTAAGATTGCATGTACATGGTGGGGAAATTGGGGGGGAGGGGGGTGCTATCAGTGATAACGAGGATTTTCGGTTTAGAATATTTATGATAGGGGGAGAGGGAGGGGGGGGGGTGTGTTGTAAAATATTCAGTGTGACAGAAGGGTAAGAGGAGAGTAACGTACAATAAGTTACATACCCGCACAGTTTTCTCATAATGCCCATTGTTGGCAACAATAAGATAATAGATAATATATTAAGAGTTCCATATCCGCCAACGCGTCCTCATAGTTCTATTTCGCCTATCTTCGATCCTGTAGATAATAGTTTTAATAATAAGGATATCTCGTATCATTGTTATATAATAATAATTATAATGATCAGCAGCGTCATAATCGTTATCATTCGTATATCTGTTAGATTCTATAAAGTCCCCAGCCCCTCCCACCTCGTCTACCCTACCAACCCGTTCTCACCCCATGTATCTGATATTTCATATAATGTATTATCTGTGATCCGTGCAGCGTTATCACTTTCACCGTTTCACATAACAACAATGCCCAACTGTTAATAAATAAGGCCCTTGATCTGTGCGCAATTTAAGGCGCGACTATTACTATTTTTATTTATGTATATCTGCCTTCCGGTTTGCCGGTTTCTATTAGTTCCGGCCTGATCGAGCACGGGGATTGGTCGAATCGTGCTTCCCTTTTTGGATTATACGTATGTGTGAGTCCGTTTCTCTCTTTCTCTCTGTTGCGGTTTTTTTTTTTGGATATATGTATATATGGGATTTGGAAAATTATGTGAATTTTTGGATATTGGTGTTACTTTTTTTTTTTTGAGTAAAAATACATTCTTTGTTTGATTATTGATCGTAATCGATTTGAGTATGTGGAGTTTTGGTGGTGTTAGGTTTTTTTTTTTTTTTTTGAATTTATAATTTTGTAATATGTGATTGTTGTGATTAACTGATAAGAGAGTGAGAGAGACAGGAAGTGTGTGTGTGTGTGTGTGATATTTATTAATCGATTAATTCAATAATTATTATTATTATTTATGTTTGGTTTCGTGTTATCGGTAGTGTCAGAAAAGAGTCTCTTATCTCTTGAGTCTTTTCTGAGAAATGTGGTATGTTTTTTTTTTTTTGAAATTCCGAAATTTTTTTATTTTCGATATGATCGGTATACGTTACCGTGGCTCGAGTGTTTTTTTTTTATATTTTCATTTTGATGGTCTCCAGCAATATCGGTATCAATGACGGCGATAGTAGCAGCGATAATTAGTTATTATTAGTAGTTAGTAATGAGTAAGTAGTATTTAGTAGTGATAGTAATAATAATATTAGCAATAGTAATAGTGATAGCAGTTGCAGTTTAGCAATAGAAGTGACGGTGTCGGTAATGCTGACGTCGTTCGATTTTTACCCAAGAAACTGGAAATCGTAATCGATCGAAAAAGAAAATCGATTATCGGTAAAATTCGATTTTACAAAATGGCGTAGTCGTTACGCGTCACGGTTGATCCTGTATTATTTTTCTCGCTCCTCCTCCTCACCCTTCGATTCGTTATCACGAATCTTCTTCGATCGGATCGATTTATCTCTCGTCCACCATTACGAAATTATCATTTTTTTTGGCCTTCCCGTACGCGATCTTCCTCGATCGGATTCGATCGATCCGATATTGATAATTGATTGCGAGTGATCGATATGAAAGAAATCGGTATTGTAAAAAAATTTTTTTTTTTTCAAAATTCAAGTCAACGTCTTCCTATCTCAAAAATGAAGATTGCGTTAGGTACCAACTCGTTAAATCCCTCCGTCACAAATATATCCGTTATATAATCTAAGTTTTCTAACTTTTTAGATTTAGCGATTAGATTTTGTACATTTGTCTTGGCGTCCTCACCATATGTGTTTTTTTTTTGCTTCACACGTCTCCTCTTTTTTTCCCCCAGTCATAATTGTCGCTCAAACATTTTTTTTTCACCCCGTATAATTTATAACATTAAAATCTTTTACGTTATTATATTAATAATTTCTATGCTCTTCGTTTGTGTTTTTATTTTTCTTTCTTTTGATTTGTACATTCCTCTCGAGTTTTTGTGCCTGTTTTTCTGTGGATCGATCTTTATTTTTTTTCTTTACTTTACTTCTCGTCATTCTGTAACACCGTCTCCTTATGCTGCTCATTTCTTTTTTGTTTGTTCGTTTATTAGCATCAATAGCATCGATTAGCGTCAATAGCATCAATATAGCATTTTACTCGTATCCTCATTGATAATCGTGCGAGTCCCGTAAGTGGATAAAGTGTCGGGTGAGTCGGCCGAAGAAATTTTTTTTTTTTCCATATACCGTTGGATTAGATACGTGTAGCCGGAAGTTACATGTGGATCCGCCATTAATTGTCATTATTGTTTAATCGCATTTACGTTTTCTCTTAAAATGGCCTCAGTCTGGAGCTTTTGGCAAAAATCATGAATTCTCTTATACGGTGTATCTTTTTCTTTTTCCTTAATCCTTGCCTACTGGGGTTTCGGGCTATTTCGTAATGAGTTTAAGAACTAAGCGAGCAATCATAATAGTCGAAGGGGTGTCTCTCCGAGTTTATCAAAACGAGAAAAAAAAAGATTAAGGATAAGAACAAAGAGAACGTAAAGGACGAAATTTGATGTTATATTTTTTAAAGGATGGATCTGTAGATCGTGATCGATATCGATCTTCTGTCAGACTCCACGTGGTCTTCGGGGAGTCGGTGATAATTTCTTTTGTTTTTTTTTTTAAATACTTTAATAAATAAGAAAAAAAAATGTATTTCGGGGACCGTTAATAAAAGTGAGCTACTTGGATAATAAAGATAACAGAAAAGGAACAAAAGGAACGAACGAGCGATCCTTCCGATAAAGAAGGCAAGACGACGCCGAAGTGCGTCGGTTCATTCTCTGTCTTGATTGGTTCTTTCGGACTGAATATTTTTCAAATATATTTTCATCGATACGAATTAGTCCATCGGGATCGTGATCGATATTTATCTTCGCTTTTTTGGATAAATTTTCGTTATTTCATTATTTCCGGTCGTGTCGAAAAGTATCGCGCGATTCGGTGCGAATGAGAAAAAAGAATGGATTTTGAAAAATTGTTGTTTCCGATGTTCTTTAGTCGGTTTTGAGAACGTTGTTTTTCGTAATTTGTAAAAATTTTTTTCTTTTTTTTTTTGGAAAAAGGAGCGTGTCAAGTGTCTGGTAGCGTAAATTGTTGCGAGCTACTGTTGTTGTTTCTTGTAGTTGTTATTGTTACTGTCGTTGTTGTTGTTGCAAGTGCAATTTGAGCTGTCAAAACGGGTCTTTTTTTTTCCGATGACTTCGCGAGCTATATTTGTCCCTTGGCACTTTTTAAATATTTACGCTTGATAAATAATCGGGACGGGCACCGGAAGTCACATTCAGGGAAATTAGGGGATGATCGCGTCACATAAAACTGCGAGCCCGATCAGCCCGTAACGGCCCGACGGTGACCGCCTGAAATTTATCCCTCCGCCCGTCCCTTCGAAATATATTAAATATATTATACAATTTATCCGACTAAAATCTCCTTTATTCCCACATAGTGCAAAAAGCTATGTGCCACGTTTTTTATTTTCTTCACGAAATTACCTCACTTCGCGTTTTATTTATATTAAAAATTTCCTCCGCATCCGCCGCTTCCTCTTCCGCTTCTCGTCCTTCGCGCCATCTCACTCCTCTCTTTTTTTTTTGTTTGTTACCCTTCCCTCTTTAATATCTTTAAAATTCATTAAGTTATTAAAACATCTAACAAAAAGGAAAAAGAAAGATTTACTTAGATCTCCCCAACAATGTATCAAAAATAAACTTATACTCTTCATCTCTCTCTTTCTTATTTTTTTTTCTTTTTTTTTTTTTTTTCATTAATTCTCATATCTCTCTTTTCGATAAAATTTACTTCCCTTCTTCGTCGTGCTTTTTTTTTCCTTTTTTTTTCTTAATACCCACCCCACCCCGTCGTCATAATCGTGATCATCATTTTCGTTATCTTCGTCGTTCGTTATTTTCCTCGAAAGAGAAAAAAAAAATCGTCTTCGTATTCGAATACGCGATTTTGCATACGACGATCGTTATCACTCGCGTAATCGTGAGCTTAGCTCGAGGAAAAAAAAAAGCAAAAAAAATAATACCAGAAAAGTCAGCACTACCCAAAAAAAAAAGTATCAGCGAGATATCGAACCGTTTTCCATTCCGATATTTATCTTAAAATTCATAATATAAAATTCATCTTCGAAATTCTTCTCCATCTTCTCATCTTCCTATCTCGCCGAACTTTCGCGTAGCCGCCAAATTTTCTTTTTACTCGCTTTGCCATCCCTCAGACCTTCGACCGTGCGCGAATCCTTCCTCCTCCCTCCTACTGTAAAATGGCTCGAGCCAATCCGCGCATTCGAAATTCTTAAACTTCACTTCTTAAACTCATGTATCTTTGTACTAAACGCATACTGAATGCCGAGAAATAGTTGTCTGACCGCGGCCATTTTTGTTCTCCCGAAAACCGGAAGTGACCATCGGCAGCACAGCAAGTCGATTGACTCGCGAGGTAAGTTTAAAATATCCCCTTCCTCCTTCAGTGCGCGAATTTCGATCGATCATGCGATAACCCCATAATTCGAAATCGATCAAAAATCGATATTTCGATCACGTAAACAGGAATCGCTCGCGCATCAAGGGACAATTAATTATTCGTCAATCCGATATTTGGTTATGTTTTACGACCGCGTCGAGAAACGGAACTTCTCACGATTATCTCCAAATATTTCCACTCACTCTCCGAGCGTCTCGCGAGACGCCAGAGAAATGAACAAACAGTTAGAAATAATCTGAACGGTCTTTGCCCGATGCTCCGAGCAAATTATATCTTTTTTTTTTTTATTTACGAGCGTCAGCCAGTAATACGACAAGGGCGCCAATTCGCTCTCTACTGGTTGGATGTAAAAACAAGAGAAGCGACAGCAGCGCCACTGGACGCGAACAGCCTAGTGCGGTCGATCGGGAAGCTTGACAGCGTCGTGAAAGAATCCATGAATTCTCGATACGATTTAAACGGAAACGGAAGTGGTCTTCGGCAATCGAGAGCAGCAAGTACCCCGAATACCGGAAGTACAGTTATTTTCAATCAATCTCAAAAAAACCCGACCGACCCAACCAGAGTCGGGCTGACCGACGCTTCGCAAAGTCGCCACAGTACAGTCGTTGGAAAAATTTTCTACGCGTAGATCTTTCGGAAAGTCGCGGGCGCCTCACCTAGAGTGCAATTACATTCTATAATCCTGTAATTATAAAAATTACAGAATTCACAGTCATAAGCCCCGCACCTTCCTCAGATCCGTCGCGTCGTGAATTTTCTCACGTGATTTCCACTTTTCTTTCTTTTCATTCTTTTTTTTTAAATTCCGTATTCAATGCGCATGCGCGCACGCGTCTTTCTCACTCTACATCCCTTACGACGAGCACCCTGATAAGAGACGCATACACGCACATATAACGTGTCCTGCGTGCATACATATATTATAAATATATATATATACGTTTGCGCGTATATACATATGTTATAAATATGTGTATATAAATAATATATATATACAGACACGCTTTTCACGGAAGATTTCGAAATCTCTATATTAACTGCGATCCTCCATCACGATAAATCTAAATACCTGTCTTGCGTCTTTACCATCTTAATCGGTAATTAATTACTTATCAATTAATAGTATTATTCAACACACGCACACTCACACACTATTACATCCATGGTAAAATAAAATCCCTGAAAACGTTTTGTGGTTTCATTCATCTTCCCTCCTCTTCCGTCTTCTTCTTCTTCTCCTCTTCGTCACCTTCATCTTCATCTTCATCTCCCTTCATCCCTCATGCAAATGATCGATGTCTCTACCTCCCCTAATCTCTCCCATCTATCATGGCTACTCCCACAATAATCATAATGCGTGACACCCTACGCCTCTTGAATCTTCCTTCGTCACCTTTGACCTCCATTTTCCCCATTGTACTCCCTGCAATCTTCAATGCCTCTTTTGCATTATCCAAAATTCATCCTCTCCCTGCATTCTGATCTCAATCGTGCAGCATCTCATCCAACCTCAGTTTGGCTGCTACTTCGCTCCTTTCGTTCCTTAATTCATCCTTCTCTTCTTCCTGTCTCCGTTTCCGGTCCTCGCTGTCCCCGTTTCCGGTCCTCGCTGTCCCAGCGGCCGTCCCAGCCCGCGCGACAGTCGCATCTCGCTTATCTCCGGTGACCCTCAATGTATTTGGTGTTTCTGTCGCACAGAGCGCGCCCCCACGGCTCTTGCAAAGGAACTTTGAAACGAATCGCGCAGCGCGTCCTGTTTTCGTTATCTTTAACACGCATTTTCACTTCACTCGTACAAAATCAAAATCGCTTCTTTGGTATTACGGTGCGAGGGGGCAGCGCTGCCGCCGGAGGTTTTCCTCATCGAATATCACCAGTTCATCTATGTCTCTTACACGTTAGAACCTCACAATTATTTTTTTTCTTTTGTTTCACATACTCAACATTAGTCTCAAGGATGTCTCGGATGATTTCGCTTAAAGAGTTATGCTTATTTAGAGAGGGGGGGAAAAAATAAAAAAAAATAAAAATAAAAATAATAAACAGAGAGAGTGAGAGGAAAGGGGAGAAAAAGAATTCTCCCCGATCCTCCTTAGTAATAGCGGTGTAATGATAGCGGTAGTTGATAGTTGGTAGTAGTAATAATAATAATAGTTATTGTAGGTAGTGGTAGTGTTGGTAGCGGTAATAGTAGCGGTAAGTGGATAGTAGAAGTAATAGAAGTAGTGGTAGTTATCGTAATATAGTAACAGGTATAAGGTAATGTAATCGTTACTTAACTTCTCTGTATATTATTATAACTTTAATATTAGGTAGGTGTTTTTTTTAGATTAGTTGGTTTATCATTTTTCATTTCACTTCCTTTTCATATTTATCATATTAAATCTTTAATCGTAATGAATGAGGTAATAAGGTTGTGTGTGTGTTTAATCGTTCCCAATTTTATCGCCGGGGTGAATTCCATAACCGCTTCGAAATCTTTATAATTCTCTCATTCTTTCTTATTTTCACGCTCTCTCTCTTTCTCTCTCACACACACACTCTCTGTCTCTCTCTCTCTCTCTCAGAATACCGCTAGATTAGTTCACGATATTTCTGTGAGCCATGTGTCGCTGACCTTAATGAGATTAACCTCGAGGAATCAAAAATATATTTAACGATACCTCAAAACCCGAACGTTCGAATACCAGAAAACCCCTTTTTTTTCGTTTTTTTTTCCTTTTTTCTTTCTAAAAATGGAAATGAAAGAAAAATCTTTCACAGTTTTCCATGTATCCATCCGTTTCCTCCACTCGAGCGCCATCTGTCGTCGCAAACTCCAACCTAATTTTCCAGTGTCCCGTCTACACGCATTTCCGTCCGACCTTACAAAACTTTCTCGAGCTCCCACCTTTCTCCTTTCTTTTTAACTACGACGCCTGATCTTCTGCGATTCGTACGTACCTCGAGCGCAGTACGAAAATGAATTTCCCTCCGCAAGGACGGAGCAACGAGATCGGCAATGAAAACCTGAGCCTTTCAGCTACCTTCGATCGGACGGAATATCCATGAGGACGACAATCGTTAAAGCGGCGCCGGGTAATCGTGCGTCTAGAGTTTCCAGGTATCACGGAGGCAGCAACCTCCTCATCTCGAACCTCCTCGAGTAACTGGAACGTAGGATTTCAAAGCGGCGCGACCACCCCAACCGAATAAAATGGATTCTGTGAGGCGTTGCTTGGCGTCAGGTGAGTTTCATCAACGTTACTGATTCTGTTGCTGTTGCTGCGGCTGTTGAGCCTGCTGGGGCTGCTGCTGAGGTTGTTGCTGCTGGCTGGATGGCGAGCCGGACTGCTGCTGAGAGGACGAGTGTTGCTGGGAGGTGGCGCCACCTTGCTGGGAAGTGGCGCTGCCGTCTCGTCGTGAACGTGCGCCACCCTCTTGGCTGCTACCACGTCCAGCCCGTGTACCGGTAGGACCGCTGGTGCCACTTCCTGGTGCACCGGACTGCAGGACCATCGCACGGATTCTTCGTTGCGCCGACTGTAGATCAATTACCGTTATTAAACATTGAACCGGAAGTGAATTCTCAAAAGCTACGACTTCCCGGAGACGTCGTAATCGCTGGACTCACCTGAACGGAGAAGAACGGTCCGATTATGTGGACGGTGGTCTCCTCGTCAGCCTGAGGTGGAGTCGCTTGCTGTTCCGAGAGTTTTATCACACTTCCGGTGACACGTTGAAGCTCTCTTACATTCTGACCACCCTTTCCAATGATTCGACCAACCTGGGCACTGGGTACCAGGATCTCGATGGTCAACCTGACATCCTCTGTGCCAGCGACGAAGCCCTCCTCTCGCATTTTCTCAAAGATCAGGTACTGGGCCTGCGTACGAAAGAGTCAATTAAAGATACTCATCAAGGTGGTCGTTCGTTATTTAATTGTTTAAATAGAAATATGTGGCAGGGTCTACTGAGTCCATTTACCCCAAAGCAATGAAGAAACGATCTACAGGTAACCCTTCGCTAATACTGTTCCTGTGAGCATCAAGACGAAGCCTTCCTATGGCAATCCTCTCAAAAATCACAGGTTAATCATCTGATCAGAGTCATCGCTACGCTACACTAGCGCCATCTAGTATTGTAGGCGAATATCAATAGTGAATTTCTTTTTCAACAGATCTGACAGGTTTCGTACTAGCTACTACAAATAGTTCTGCGTACGGTTGACTGAGCCGCGTGGCCATCAATGTTGGCAAAAAAAATATGAACGGAAATACCAGAGTAAATTGGCACACAGTAATGACCGAGCAAGAAATCAATTGAAAAGAGAAGACCGACCTTCCACTGTGACTCCGGTGATCCGATGATGGTGACCTTCCTCTCGGTCTGCTGATCGGCCGGCTTGTCCTGATCGAGAGGAGCGATCTTGACGCTGGCGCCAGAGAATCTAATGATGTTCCTGATGTGAGATCCCTTGGTACCGATTATGGCTCCTACGCTGTTGTTCGGAATGTACAAGAAGGTCGTCTCCTGGGTATCACCGGCTGGCACTCCTTGCTGAGTAGGCAAGGTACTCTGATAAGGATAGGGTGCCGGTCCAGAGCCGTACAGTCCTGGTCCTCGAGAACTGTAGCCCATACCAGCAGTGGACATCATCGCCATAGGATGAAGACCAGGGAACATCATACTCTGGGGCTGAAACAGGAACGGAATTGCGAAACTCGTAGATGAAAAAAAACAAAGTAACTGTTTCAAAATTCTCAATCAATAGTCAAATACTCATGGATGATCTTTCCATCAATTTTTCATATCCAATTCGCACAGGCGCGCAGACGGCAGGACGTGGATCGGGTTAACTTTTGTCACTCGTATGTCACTCATATGTACCGCCTCTCATGCGTTATCCTATTTCTGATTCCTCTGTAGAAACTGGTAGAGGCTGATTTCTTATATCGTTATAATTTCTCTACGTGACTACATAAAAACAGAAGAAACGCCGTCTGATCTTCTCAAAACATTGAATTTTATTATATTACCAAAGTCAATACAATGCGAGTTAGACATGCGCGAGCAACAGAATACATATGAGTTACATGGGAGCTAATGAAATCTGATTGCGCATTAGTTTAATGTCGATGCCCACTTCGTGCGGAAGACGCAGGGAATAGGGTCTGGATCCCGAAGTAACGAAGGGAGGAACGAAAGTGGAAATAGAACTAGGCACTGGATTCTGCATCGGAGGGTAGGACCCTCGTGATCTTGGAAAAGTCGTTCGAGTCAGGACGATCTACGTTAACCGACATTGACACGAAGATCCGAGAGGACGACCTCACCGAGTGACCTCGCCTCGTGCTTGTTTGACCTCCACCTGGGACCGGACTGTGGAAAGAACATTAGAGCCAGGCTCATTTGGTCCTGTAGTTTACTGTCCGTGTCGGGGAACAAG
Source organism: Calameuta pallipes (assembly GCA_030142375.1). NCBI lineage: Eukaryota > Metazoa > Arthropoda > Insecta > Hymenoptera > Cephidae > Calameuta > Calameuta pallipes. The sequence continues at coordinate 845,026 of JARQSW010000690.1, read as the reverse complement.
TACAGGAACCGGAAATGAGCATCTGCCAGGATCAGACGCACCAGGTACCCAATTTAAGACTTACCGCCATTGCCTGAAGATCATTCTCATAGCTCTGACGTAGCTTGCTGGAGATCATTGACTCGGCCTTGCTCATGTTATCAATGGTGCCCTTCACCGTGATGATGCGCTCCAGGTTAAAGCTATTGATATCATTGATGCTGCTGACGGTGATCTTGGTGTCAGTGTCCTGCATGATTCTCTTTATCGTGTTACCACCCTTGCCAATTATGCGGCCAATCAGATTGTTGTGGGCGAGGATCTTCAGGGTGATTTCGCTAGATCGGACAAGACAATAGATAAGGTCATTAACTTATCGATGATAAGGAATCCCTGATTAACGATCAGCTCCGAGCTAGACCTACCCCTTGTTCGTGTTGTTGGCCTCCTGCTGCATCACCTCCAGAATCTTCTTACACGCGTTAGTGCAGTTCTCCGGGTTCCCGTAGATGGTGATGGCCTTTTCCAAGGAGCCAACGTTGTCCTTCCGGTGGACGTCGACCCTGGCCCTGGTCATCTGCGTGATCTGACGAATGGTGGAACCTTGGCGACCGATGATGGCGCCGACCATGTCCGATTGAACGAGAATACGCAAGGGGAAGTCGGTCTGCCGACCGGAACCAGGAAGTCCGGAAAAGGCAACACCGCCCCGTTGGCTGCGCCCTCTTCGTCGACTTTCCGTACTCGACATTTCCACTTTTAGCGGATTGCCCATGAACTCGAAGCCATTCAAGTGGTTCACAGCCCTTAAAGAATTTTGAAAAAAAAAATGGCGGTGATTATCACAGTACGGGAATCGGCGGATCGATTTTTTTTTTTTTTTTTCACTTTCTACTCACTGCTGCGCTTGCTCTTGCGTTTCATAGCTGACGAGGACGCTTTGCGTGTTGGGATCGCGCGACGAAACCTTCTCGACGTTCTGCACCTGCCCGTAGGTGATGAAGAGGATTTCGATCTCGTCGAAACTCGTGTGGGGTGAAACGTTGCTCACCAGTACCTTGGCCCCGGAGCTGTGAAAAAAAAAAATTGTTATTATTATTATTATAATTCCTATTACGTAATTATTAAAAATAAGACGAAGGAAATTTTAAAAAAAATTCTTCAAATTTCAAAATACGCACAAGTACCACTCAAGATTTTGAAAAAAATCGAGTAGACGACCTGAGTGCAAGGTCAATTGTGTAATATTAAAAGTCCAAGAGGTTCTTGCGAGAGAGAAATCAAAATCAGAAAAAAAATTAAACCCCGTAGTAACTCCTCAGCATTTACTTGACTTCCGGTACAAAGTGATTACTGGGCAGAGAAGTGTAAAAAAAAAACGTAAAAATGGCGTCTTAACGGAAGCTCGACTGTAATCAGATTCCAGAGTTTTAATGGCGAACTGCCAGAGAGCAGGGAATAGCCGGCGAAAGTAAGGACCGAGGTGTCGGTCAAAGAGGATGAGCGGGAGCCTCCGTAAAAAAAAAAAAAGTGAAAGAAATAAAAAAAGAAAAAGATAAGACGCGGTAGGTAGTAAAAGGCGCCACGCGAAACCTCGAAACAGAGTAGAGACGCCATACGTATTACTTGCGTCTAATCGACGCAGGACGCCGATGCGTATATACAGTGATACAGTCCCGTGTCGTAGTACAGTCGGTTGCATTGACGTATCTCACACGTGCATAAACACACAGGAGGATCCAGAGTGTGCGAGGAGAAGGCGCGGGAATTCTCGACGTCGCGGCGGATGATCGTCAAAGAGCTCGGCGCTCCGGGTAGCAAAAACTTCAGTAGTTCTCAGTGCTCTTTTCGTTCGGCCGTAGACGGAAAAGGTCGCACATGTGCGAACGCGCCATAATCTTTCCCCACGGTTGGTCCACTGCATCCACCCGTTCCTTGTCTAGGGAGTGCTCCTCCTACCCCCCCCCCCCCTCGACCCCCCAGGATAACATAACACGTACCCACGTTTTCCTCTGGACTTTTCCCCGGATAGCACCAGGAGCAGCCAGAGCTCGCGTATCAGGAGCCGCTAGAGTCCGCCATCTTGAATTTCGGTATGGCGTACCGTGCGATTCCGAGAAGCCACAAAAAAAAAGGTAAGCCGAGGTTGAAAAAGGCTCAAGTGTTAAACGGAGTCCGATAACGGATCCTCGCGTGCTCGAGAACGGCGGCCAGGAGAATTTCAGCCACGTTATGGGACCCTGATATGAATGAACGTAGTTTAAGAAGGATCCGGCAGAGGGCAGGGGGGTTTGAAAAGGAGATAGGAGACGATAAGTGAAAGATAGAAGAAAGCTAGTACGAGTCGAGGGGTGAGCCCCACCTCCACTCTCCCCTTGAACAGGGCTGTACGAGGTCGTCGCGACGCTGGACGAAGGCGACGGCAAAACGTCAGTTGGGACGTAACGGCGCTTTTACTTTCCTTCGAATCGATCCTTCCACGATCAGTCCTCTTGGCCTTAGCCCGGGAGAGAAAATTCTTCGAGGCTTCGTCCTCGTGTCTCTTACGTATCCGGTGACACATTTTAAATGATTAATTCTGCTTATTGACGAACGACTGACAGTCCGGCGACTGTCCCAGTGAATTCCGTGAAGATTTTCTCTGTGTTTTTTTTTCTTCTTATATTTATTCCACCTCCTCCTTTCAACGTCGCCGACAGAAAAAAAGGACGACTTCGTGCAGGTAATTGGTCGGGTCTGGTTGCACGGGATGGGTAGAGCTAAATTATGTCGGAGGTGGAGGTGGCGGAGGTGGAGAAGCTCGCCGGTGGCAGAACTTAAAAAGTCTGCGCAATCTAAGAGTGGCTTGTTTACATGCTCGTTATCTGATACCGGTTTATCAGGAAATTACCCGTTAAAACACACGAGGCGCACGTTGCCCGACGATGCGAATGCGCTTTGCAGTCTCCGTACCGAATTTCATCTCGTAGCCATTCGCTTCGTCTTCTCTTTATACGGCCGAGGATCATTATCCTCGAGAGAGGCTCCCTGTCCTTGAGGGGAACCCCCTATCTTTGAGGGGAACCCCCTATCTTTGAGGGGGCCCTGGGGGGCAGCGAGGGTGAAAGAGGGAAGGTGACGCAACCTGCTACGAAATCCCTGCCGGCGACAATGGGGCCAATTTCCAACCCGTTTTCGGTGCAACAAGTCATTGGGCGTGCAGGAGGGGCTTCAGGATGCATTTCATCCAATCCCCGATGCACTCCCGATCACCCTTGCACATTGCAGCTTGCACTCTCCCCCCTTTCCGGACCCCACTCATAACACGCATTACTCCTGTCATCGACACCGAGTCCTGCTAATTGTTCAGGAGCGCAGAGTAAAATTTTTTTTTTTCATTTCATTAGTCAGAACGACTGATTTGTCCGATGACTAATCGTTCGGTCATTTGGTACATGAGAAATTTGAAAAAAAAAAAAACCGGATCCGGTCCGGGATGTAAAAATTTTTCGATCGTTCGCCACGTGCGTCAGTCTGGTAGCTGGAGGCGCCTGAAAGATGCAGGGAGGTGGAGGAAGGTGGAGGTGACGTTGCTGATGTTGAGGGGATGTGTGGAGTCTCTCCATTGTATTCCAATTTTAGCGAAACGACCAGGTGAAATTTTCAGCAGACGTGTGAGGATGACGGAGAGAGTGAGTTCGAGGAGGGGGGTGGAGGGGGGAGGACAGGACGGGAGGGGAAGATGAGGAGGCGCAGGCCTTTGTTTCGTCTGCTTTTGGGAATTTTCGGTGGCACTCGGGGAGGGGGAGGGGAGGGGGGTGTCAGGTAGGTCTGGGGTGCATGCGGGTTCACCGTGTATATATGTATATGCATATTGGCAGGTCCCTCTGGCCCCCTTCGGGTCCTTCTAGCACAGTAGACTTTCAACCCTTTACCTTTCCCTTTATCACCCTTTATCACCGTGTGACCAGCCTGGCTCTCCCTCCCAGCCCTCCCACTCCCTCACCGTGAGCATCGCATGCACGTGTACCCAGCGATTTCGTTCGTTCACCTTTAACGAAGGTGAGTCGCCGACTAAGCGCCAACTTGAGCCAGTGCTGGATCATTGCGCCATCTTGCCTTAGACATATTACAAAGACCATACAAAGTCATAGTCCATCTACCTTAAAGACGCTGTTAGAATCGATTAAAAGATTTTGGAAAAATTTTCAAAAAAATCTTCAGCCCACCGATGTACACTTCAACGTAACACAAAAAATAGTTTCGTTGACGCCTGGGATAAAATGTTACCAAAAAAGAAATAAAAATACCGTTATGCTAAAAAAAAGTTTGCCAATCAGAAAAAAAATTTTTTAAATTTCGAAAAATATCGACCCCTCGGTAGCCCGAAAATCGTCGAAGGGTAACAGAAAGCGAAAGAGGTAGGTTAGGAACCAGAAAAATTAGTACGGCCCTGACCGTCGACGAAGTCGGTTGCGCCGACGTTGCTCGCGCGGCGGCAAAATCGATTTTCAAAAGGGAAAGTGATACCTACATAACAACGTATACGTAGAAACCGCGGCTTGAATAAAGGTAGCTACTGCATCGTGTCTGGGTTGGCTGGCCTGTCTCACTTACGTGCGTACGTGAGCGCCGGAACCGAAGAGTCCGTGTGCGTCTGGCCGCCCGACGCGGCGCAGGCAGACACGTCAGTCCCGGGACACACGGACTCTTTCTCCCGAGTCAAGCAGTTACGCACGCATTTAAATTCATGCGTGAGTATGCGACCGAGCACAGTCGCGCACTTGCGCAGAGAAAGGGAGGTACCAACCTCTTTAAATGCGAATACGCGATCGGTCGGTGACGTAACGAAAATTACTAGAGACATAATAATAATAATAGCGCCAAGAAGGGCAACACTCGAAATTAACATCGATATCAACCATTTTTACAAATACGTCATCCCTGCCTAAAAGCGAAGCCCCTGGCTAATCACAGTGACCGTAAGCATCTCCAACAAACATGGCGGCTCTTCTATCTATAGAATGAAACTGACTTGGTTATCGGTCCGACTGCAGTTGACTTTATTAATTATTACTCGACGACCCAAGGAGCCATTCCGCTTTCGATCCCACGACGCACGGGATCCGAGCCCTGTGACTTATAGCTGCCTCTGAGGTACCGGCCACTGCCTCCTGGTACAGGAAGTAATTTCGCGGCTGCTAACAATAAGGACCCGAGCGTATCCGGTTTGGCTTGCGATACCCCCCAGTAGGCGCCTTGTCTGACCACCGCGACTCTGCTCTATGTGAGAATATAGTAGTCAGTAATGCACTGAATTCTAGTAACCCCCCTTATCGTGACCATAGATAAGATAGTTCGATAGGTGATTACGGGGAAATATACGATATTGGTTACGGTCGTTTGTACCATTTTTTTTTACTTCTGAGATAAGATTTTCCAATGGTTTGAAAAAGGTGGACGGGTTTGGAAAAATTACAAAAAAAAAAGAGCGAGGTTTTGAGAATTTTTTTTTTACAATATATTGATGTCGACAATGTTTTAAGGGGAGGGAGACCATTTCTCTCCCCCTTAAAGAGAGCCAGAGAAATGGTACGGTAAGACCGTTAGTGCTGACGCGAATTAAAGTGTCAGTGTTATCGTTAAGCGAACGAAGCACGTAATCAGCGTGGCGTAGCGTTCGTTAACAGTAAAGAGTCTAAGAAGCCATAGAATAGTATAACCATAAATAAAAAGTTGGCCCGTTAAAATACGTTACTTACGTGAGTGAACGCTTCCTATAGTTACGTAGGAGCGACTATCGGTTTGTCCGTTCATTTAAACGAATTACAACTGGCGTCGGGCAATAACCCAATTATAATAAGCCACACGATTCAGAACTCCCATCGAAGAACGAATGAATGAAGACGACGAAGAAAGCCGAGCGGAGCCGAGCGCACTCGGGAAAAGCGGATGTTTTCGTGTGGCGAGAACGAAAAAAAAAAAAGAAGTTATTGCGAACGTGCTATGTCGAGGTACCCGTGCGTGCGTGACCGGAATAAGGCTCTCGGTCGTCTTACCGATTGGACGTATTTAAATCAGTATGAAATACAAGAAGAAATTTATTTATATTTCAAATCAGTATCGCTTTCCCGCCCAATCTTACGATCCAATCAGATTTGCGCACTAGAGAGAAAAAAAATATTTCCACTCGAACGCAATATTCGTTAAGTTTAAATTCGACGGCCGTTAGTCACTGCTTGCGCGTAGTTTCCTATCGAGGTACCAAGACCGGCCGCCAGAGTGGCGGATCGGCGCTAGTGGTCAACGTTCGCGTCATTCGAATTACCAGCACGGAAAAGCTTCCACGCTGACTGACTGCATATTCGCAGTTCATTCGTCCGTCTACAATTGGAGAAACAATAGGAAGGAGTGTGGAGCGAAGAAGAGAGGTTATTGTCATCGTGACGAGTAATCAATTACGACATCGGATCGAGGAATGTTGTCAGCCGGCAAAACTTGTATTCCCTGGTTAACGAAGTGAAAATACGGAGGACGCCGCAACGGGCCGATTTGACTTCGACTACGCGAACTGCTATTACGGTTAGTAAAAACAACGAAGAAGAGCAAAGCTGAACCAGCTGGTTATCATCGCTCACCTCGTTCTATGATAACGCAGTTTTATACGTCTCGCTCGTTCGTTCGTCTCCGTCGGTTACGAACGGTCACTGAGAATCAGTTAATCAGTGACTGAGTGACTCAATCAGTCCTTATGGGTCACTCTTTTTTTCGAGGATTTCCGTGAGAAGCGACTGGGACACCGACTTACGGCTGCTGACTTTAATAGAGGCCGATTTTCTGTATGAATATGACCCGCGACCTGACCCTGGTAGATTAAGCCGATTGGGCGCCGGTACCGAGTCCTACGTACCAGAGTACAGAAAACAACACATGTATTAACTCTCGTAATTACAAACAAAAAAATAGAATTTTTTTTTTTTTTTTCGTCAACGATATTCAAATCTTATTTGCCTCGCGAAAGATCTGGCATATTTTTATTCGATAACGTCTCAGATCAAATATTTAATATCGAAATTGGGAATTATGTTTGATAAAATTGCCAAGTTCAGGTCGCGTGTTCAACGTTCGTTAAGTCTTGCCTCGCGAATGACTAGAACGACAGAAAAGGGGGAATCTTGCGAAACCATTTACGAGAAGTATTTTGTGTTCGTAAAAGTTATGGAATTTTTCATCGGATTTTCGAACTTGTCTTTCTTTCCCCCCCTCTCTACCTATCCTTCTTCAGCAGTCATTCCAGTCCTCTCTAGAGTACTATTCGTCTGCAAAACCTCCTTTCTGCTTCTTATCGAGAAAGTCTAAGGTTACCGGGACGCTGTGCATAAGGGCGGGGAACAAGGACGTGTCTCTTGCTCCGTTTATCTCTCGTTTTCTATCAATAAAAAGTGACATAATCAGCTAACTCCTCCAGTAACTCGAGAACCATCCGCTGGTGTAAAGAAGGCGCGATAGTCGCGGTCATTCCCCGTCGAGGCTATCTAGATTATGAGAGTTAAGGTTGAAAGGGAAAGATATAATTATGTATTTTTTTCAAAATTTCTCTTACTTTTTTTTTCTCATCTCCTCGGTGAGGATGCGCTGATAAAAGAAGCTCGCGATGCTTATTTTTTCGGATCCATCAAAATATAATCTATGCATGATCTGTTAGGCCGATAATTCAAGCCTAACGATATTTCGGAAAAATAATATTTTTTTATCACTAATTAACTTTCGCGAACATCCAATTAACAATGGCCAATTAAATTTATAGTTCGCGCATTTAATTCAACGGATATATCGAAATACGTTTAACGTTAATAAAAACACGTGTCGAAGTCCTGAAAGACTCCGGTATATGGATATTTCGAATTTATACGATTCATATTTCCCGCGCATTTCAAGCAGCCAATGAAATTCGGTCTGCCGCCATGGGCGGCGCTGCAGTCGTAACACGGGCGCGGAACAAATTACGCAATCGGTAGAGTGACAAAATTGTTATCGTCCAGTGTAACAGTTTCGGCTTGACCGAAGCCAGTGTTCTCAAAGGCGATCGAGAATGGCGATCGAGCCGTTGACGATTGTCCGTAGTAAAATTCAAACAGGACTCTGGCCTAGTTAGCAAGTACGCCGGTAGTTGGCGTCATAGCGAATAAATATTCGTTAGCTCGTAGGTGGACGAAAACTTGAGAAAAACTGTTTGCCAATGAACTTACGACCTGCCGTTACTACGTTCCGCGCAGCAACTATTTCTAGCATCGATAATCATCAGCCAGTAGGAAACTGGGAAAAATCGATTCATCTGTCGCAGCATAGAGGTTACGTTACACTATAGAAATATCCTCCATAATTTAATACTTTAGCGAATACGCAAATAGAGACAATCGAATGTATCAATTTGTAATACTTATCGAAGCTAAAGTCAGTTTGACGAAGTTGAAGTGACAGGAAAAAAAAAAATTGTGCAACAAGTGTCTCGCAACAATGCAGTGACAATTAAAGATACGAAGGAGCATCGGAGATAAGGTCGAACGAGCGCGTTTGTTGGGCGTCGCGACGCTGTGGATAAGAAAAAGTAGTTACAAATAGCAAGTCCTGGTATCACGAGGATAATGATGAATTTTAGGTTAGAATTTAAGAACTCACTTAGACTTTCCAATGTCACGAATATCGTACGTAAATGCACGTGGCGCCACCGTGCGGGAGTGATAAGAACAAAAGAAAATAAAAAAAGCATGTAGTTCCGGCGCCCTTGGCCCTTTTTCGCGTCCTCATCCGAAGCGGAACAAACGCGGAGAAGTCGTTTGGCGCGAGTCCGAGGTCGATATCTCTAAAGGTTTGAAAGTTCGCGTCTCCATACGATATACAAAGAGAGTCACGTGTTCGATAAGCGCGGGAATAAGATTCGAATTCAAATACTAAAATACGTTTAATAGATACGCTAAGGTAAATTGCGAAAAAAAATATTTTTCTCAAAAAAAAAAAACCGAGTAGTTTACGAAAATATCAAGAGAAGCAGGAAGAGCACGATAAATGGCTGTGCGACCTACTTAAAAATTTTCAAAGCAGAAATTATTTGAAAGGACTCGGAAAGGTCCCGTTAGAAAAACATAGGCTGCGGGACAGTTACGGAATTAATGACCTTTCCCAAATCATTGACTCTAGTGACTACCGAGAGTCAGCGAGAGAGAAGGAGAGGGAGGAACACGCGTAAGAGAGAGAGAGAGCGAGAGAGAGAGAGAGCGAGAGAGAGAGAGAGACGTATCCGGCTCAAGGACGTCCGAGCGAGTCGTACTTTAAGCAAAAGATAATTGCCGGCCTCTCTTGGACAATCGAGGATCAGAAAGGAGCCTGGCGAGACGGCCGTCTTCTCTGGCTATCGGAAGATATTCAGGTAGGACGCGGAGGAAGTTTGCCGGGACATTCCTGGATACGAGAATCAGCGAGCGAAACGGCTTCTGGCAAACTGTTTACGTAAACATTGGCTTTGGATTTAAATGAAACGCTAAGACCGTAACACCTTTCTAATGGAGGACCAAGAGTGTTGCGCTCCGACAAGTTTGAACCTGTCAAGAGGTATTCGCCAGGTGGCGACGATCGTGACGATCCTGAGAATCGTCTGCGAATTGAGCTGTATGAGAATTAATGACATTTTAATGGAACAACGTGACCCTTTCTAAACGATTATCTGGACGCCCCTTGATTCGCAAGTAAGAAAACTGTTAAAACAAAATAGAACGTTACGACGCTAGTAAAAATAGATTATTTGAATACAGCGGCAGTTCGACAGCCTCGTAGGCTTTGACGCGAGAATTTTTAAAATGAAAAATAAAACTAACATACCGGGTGATAAATATAAACTGATCGTCAATCAGTTATCGTTGTGCCTTTAGCTCCGTGACTTTGGCAGTTATTGTACTTTTGAAAAAGAAAAAAGTGACATTCAAAATTCTATCCCACACTGAGTCGTACCTTGGAAGATTTTCCTCTGCGGCTAATAAATATTAGATAATTGATAAGCGCAAGACTCACTTCCTACATGCGTTTCTTTTTATTTTTCCTCTTTTTCTATATTTTCTCTCCTCTCCCCTTCCGGGCCGCCCACGAACTTACTTCAGTTAGGCGGTAACAGTCAGACTAAAAACGCCTTAGTCACCAGCGAGGCGTCTCGGCCATTCTCGCATTTATACAGGCCGTTCAGAGCAGAGAAAGAAAGAGAGAGAGAGAGAAAGAGAGATAAAGAAAATATATAGAAGGTACCAAGCCTCGAGACGACAAGGAGACCACGTGTCCGATATTTTGTGGCGTTCCGTTGCTTCACTGTTTTTCCAGGACGCCAAACGTCGTTCGAACATCCGTAAAAGCTTCTTTCAAATGTTTTCACTTTTAAATTCACGCATAACTTATTTACACATTTATCCTCTCCCCTCGGGCAGTTCCCCCAGCACGAACTCCCACCGCCCACTTATCCTTCCTCGCTTCTTCCGCACTTCGACCCGACGCCAAAATACTAAATAAAACGAATGTCACACAATCCTCAATTGTCTCCCTGTTACAGGCGTTGCTGATCGGCAGTATAAAAGTTCGATAACAAAAAAAAAAGTCATAAAAGTATCGCGACGCTTACAGAACGCGCAGACGACGCGTGGAAAATCCCGACGAAAGGATCAACGTCGACGTCGATCACGAGTGCGATCGAGACGACAAGGACGATCAACAACGAGAACGATATAAACGACGACGAACTCGCGAAATGCCGGGCTGTCCGCAACGAACTGCCTGACGTCGCGGCGCGTACTGCAAATGCAAACGAGTGACTCGAGCGTGGCAGCACAGTCGCCAACGCCGTCGCCGCCGACTCTCCCGCGAATACGCGTACGTGTGGACGCGCGAGCGACACACACGAGAGAAACGTAGAAAAATACTGGCTCTCGTGTAAGTATATCCTATCTCGTGTGGGGACGCCTGCACGTATTTATGCGCCGCGACGCTGATCGCCACGCAGACAAAAGTGCGACACTTGCTAAAGACTTTGCAGGGAGATTTTCAAAAATTAAAAAGAAACCAAACTTTTTTTATAAACAAAAAAATTTCTCAAAATTTCATCCTACACGAACTCACGAGTTTCGAGCGAATCAGATTCACCCGAAGACACCCCAAGAAGAGCAGCATCATCCCTGATTCCGAATAACCCAAGCGGACCCAAGCGAAAGACTCGTGAGGTGTGAACGTAGCCGTAATCGCTAAGAAAAGTAAATAAAGCAAGCAAAAGAAACAAGAGATAAAATTGTGCGATGGACTGTACGCGGTCTGGGGGTTCCAGTTGGTTCGTGTTGCTGCCGCAGTTGGATCGTCATTTAGTAGATGTTTTTTTTTTCCTATCTCCATTATTTTTTCGAATAACACACCATTAGCGAGCAAGTAGAGTCCGAGTGGATGAATGGTGAGTTTCGAAGGGAACGAGCGAGTCGCTCGTCACGACTAATTACAGCCACCCCTACTTGAGGACAAGGGAGGGCGCGATCGTAGTTGGTAGCCCAAGTTCCTGAATGAGGTCGCAGGTGAAGCACGGGGGGGGGGGGCCCATTTGAGGACCCGAGTAACGTCACGAATCGGTTGAGATCATCGCGAGGGTGGATGAAGGGAGGACCGGGTCGAGGATTAAAGGTGATAAGGGTGCGCGTCCCGACGTCAGCTGCCCTACGAGACTCGACAGTGTCTTCCCTGCGTATATTTATTTGCTTTTGAAAATCCAATCCGAATAAAAGTGAACGAGTCTCCCTCCCTCGTAGCATTTTTCATTAGCCCCTCCGCAACCCTATCCGCGCTCGTTCCACTTGGCTTCCATTCCCCAGCCAAGGAAATAACTGCCGATTTTTTTATTTCGCCTCCCCACAAGGCGACCGCCACCCCGCAAATTTTTTCTAATTAATCAATACTCGAAGCGGCCGCCAACGTGTACGCATGCAATGGCCATTTACAGTGGATTTTGTATTCCGCGATGCACACGCACCGTGTCCTATACCGCACGCACACTTTCCACTTGCGTCATTGCGAATACCTAGTAGTAGGTACACGTGGTAGCCAGACCAGGCAGCCAGGGAGCCAGTGTCACTTTGCCCACCGGCAACACTTCCTTCTCATTTGTTTTCTCTCTCTCTCTCTCTCTCTCTCTCTCTCTATTTCCTGGCTTTGCTAAGCTTCACAGTCAACCACCCACCCACCCTCCACTGGCTCATTCTCTTTTTGCGTTTCCTCTTTTTTTTCCGCATTAAACAAACACTCGACCCGACTAGAGGTCCCCGACGCGGCCCGAACACACATAGGCGTGTGTTCGATAAGAGTCACCCTTTTCATGTAATTCTTGGTAACGACAATTGGCGCGCGCGCATGCGCCCTTCTTTCATTCAATGGCCGAATCAAAAGGTCATTACGTTACGAGATCTATTTATTGCGAGACGCAATACGGGACGGAAGGTTCGGGGAGGAAAGTATTGACATATTATTTTTGAGTCAGGTATATCACATTTTTTTTTTTCTAATAAAAGGGGTTACGTTAACGTAAAAAAGTTACTATCTCCTCCTGCATTGAGGATGGGAACAGCTGTCGAAGCAGATGCCACGTGGCCAGGTTTAGATACCGTACGGTGGGCTGAGGTGGTTTTGAGCATTTTTTGTTAATAATTTTCCAAAATGACAAAAGACCTCCAATCGTCTCTCTCCTTTCATTCTCTTCTATTTCCTGGCAGTTCCCTCCTCCCCGAACCTCGACGACCTCGTCAACCCACAGTGAGGTCGTCGCGTGTGTTTCGATCGTCACGCCGTCGCCATATGGCACGATCACGGAAATGTCGGTTATCGCGTAAAAAGCGTAGATAGACGAACAGGCAGGAGAAATTAGTGAGTGCATCAAGGAATAAAGAAAGGACGGATTTCTCGATCGTCGCGATTTTTCGGGAAATTCTGATCCTTCCTAGAATCTGAAGGATGATCGTGGAACCCAAGAAATTCCTATACGATTCACAAGCCGCCTCGACGCTTTTTCGAGATCGTCACGATCTTCCAGCTTGGAGTAAACCTGATTCTGAGCGAGACTCGTGCTCACCGGCCCGTAGCTGCTCGACTGCGCATCGATCCCGTAAAATTTTAAGCCGACAAAAAAACAATGGGGTCGAGGGTCGCGTCGCGTTGATTCTTCTCGGCTCCAGCTTCCTCCCGGCCGCCCGTGGCTGCGCCTTCTTGGGCAGGGATGCTGGATAATGGAGCATCGGGACGTCGCGGTAGCAGGAAGTGGAAGAAGGACGGGACGAGTAAAACCGCTGCGGTCCTCAGCCCAATTAGCAATTTAAGGCAATAAGCGGCGCCCCCTTCGGCCCATCTCGGCTGAAATTATTACAAGGGGGGAGGAAGAGTCAGAATCATCCCTTGGCAGGAACTACCCTCGCATAAACATCGGGAGACAAACGCGAAATGCATACGCGTACTGGTCGAGGGTGAAGTTGAGCGAGAGCGCCAGTGGCTGACTGTAGAGGAAGACAAGGATGGGGATGGGCGCCATGGACCACCCTCGGAAGCTGGGATCCTCCAGTTGAAGGAAGAGGAAGGAAGGGATGAGAAAGATCGGGGAACCCCCCTTTATGCTCATTCTGATCCTCCTGCAAAACTGGGGACTCGTCTTATGTGTGTTTTCAGCCCGCGAAACGTCACTGCTAATTAACCCGGACCAATTACAAGCTCAGCTAAGCGGTTTGACGGCTCGCGAAGAGCCTGAAGATGCACTTGATACTTTGCGAGAGACTCGAGGAAGCTGGATGGAGGTCAAAGGGTACGGGAGGGATCGCAAGAATAGCTAATGGAAGATCAGGAAGCGAAGTCGAGGGGTGCGATATGGAGCGATGCCAAAAAAAAAATGAAGCGAAGGGTGACATTGCCAGATGTTGGCAACAGTGACACTGGAACGTAATCTAGCTGGAGATGCTGAGAGATGTTGATGGACCCTTGATTCCAGGGTCGGGACTGTCTTATCAATGCTTCGGGTACTCGTGGATATTCGAGGCAGTTTCTAATTGTACGAGGAGAGAACGAGCACCGACGCCTGGCGTCGTTAGGACGACGCCCTCGAGGGACAAGGTAGAAATTCAATTAGTGAATTTTAGCAAGTAGGAAGAGCCCGAGATGGCCATCCTGAGTCTTATCAGGCGCAAGTGGTGGCAACAGAATCGCGCTAAAGCCAGTCGATACCGACGACACTGAAGAGCCAAAAAAAAATACTGCCAACATAAAAAAAAATTCCCTAGAATCACCCTGATTTCTTTTTCGAACTGGGTAGGTCATGTGGATACGTCCGTACCGAGATAGAAGCAGCAGTCGCATATGGTGACCGTGATGAGAATCCGGGCACAGGGCCAGAGAGCGAGAGAGCGAAGATGCTCGAGTTAAGGGATCGATGGGGGTTGAAGTAGCGCGAGAGCCGTAAGGGGGAGAGAGAGGGAGGGAGGCTGAGGGAAAGAGTGAAAAAGAGAAAAGAGAAAAAGAGTGAGAGAGAGAGCTGGGGTAAATGGCACGGCGGTACTGAGGCCGAGGGCGAGCGTTGTCAGGAGGATAACCTTGACCCGAACGGGGATGAACGACCCTCCTGGTGCGCGTGGCGCCCTCCTTGCTCCTACAACCCCTCTGCCGCCCCTGAGCCTACTCGTACTCCGCTCGACCCATCCTTCGAACTTGGCTCGACGCCGTTCGAGCGGCGTCGCGGCGCTCCGCGTCCCACTGATTCCTTCGAGCCTGCCGTCGCTAGCGCCGCACCGCTGCTATCGCCCCTATTCCTGCACGACCCCTGCGAGAGGCAACCCTCCCTGTACGCCGACTACCCCTATGGTTGAATCAGCCCGACCAAAGGAACGCGGGAAGGAACCGTAGAAGGGGGGAATCCCCCTCGTGCACTCTCGCTTTCTCTACGAATTTACCAGGGTGATGATCCCTCATAAAGATCACTTCAATTTGCTACCCTTCTTTTTGCATTTCTTTTTTCTTTTTTTTTACCAAAAGCTCACTCCCGCCCATCCCTCTTGGATCTTTCACCCTCTCGTTCACTCTGATCCTCAAACGCATCCCTTCTGCGTGGGCTGGGAGCGACAAAGTTTTTGCAGGGATCATCTCGGCCTCTTTCCTCGCGCAGCTTCCAGGCTCTTACGTAACTTTGGAATCGACCTGACGCACTTGAGTTTTCGGGTCAACCCGGAGGGGACGAATGGCCAGACACGCGCATCGGTTTTCCTCCGATGCAAGTGCTGACTTGTTATTCCTGGACCAATTCCGAGCACAAGGGCAAAAGTCCATTGGAACTCTCTTCTCGCGAAGTAAACAAGTGAAATGGCCGCTGCAGCAGGTGGGAAGCGGACTCCGAAGGACCTTGACTAGTTCAATTCCCCTCCTTCCAGCCGGGCAATTAATAAATTCAAGTTTCATTTTGCGCTTGAGGTCTGACAGCGCGGAACCAGACGGAACGGGAACTCCCATTCGTGGAACAATTCAAAACTGGTTATTACGGAGAACGTGATGATAAAAAAAAATCTTTCCAAAACCATACCATTAAATACAGTTTTTCGATTAGCTCCATTTCACCCACTTGCCCATCCACCACCCATAATCGCGATAACGACCTTTACTCCTAATCCAAAAGATAATCACGATTCCGAATCTACAGAAAATATGTTATCACAATAAAATTTTACCGTCCACGGTGCATCGCACTTTAATCCAAGACGTGCAATTTGCCTAGTTGGGTCTCTCTCTCTCTCTCTCTCTCTCTCTCTCTCTCTCTCTCCGAATCTCCCCGTAAGTCTGTTTCCAGTTTCTGGCGTTTAACCGTGCGCGGTTCATTCCGATCGGTTCGGTCGGTCCGTCGTTCCGACGTTCCGAGTGTTACGGACGAGCGAACGGATCGATTCGGCGAGACTAGTTCGGATTAAAGTCACTACAAAGACTGGATGGGATATGTTGTCTTCAGGCGTCCTAGACAAACCGAGCACTCGGTTGTCTCTGTCGGTCGCGTCCCACTTCCATCGCCGCTTCGTCCCTTTCAACTTCTTTCAGACTTCCTGTTCCTCTTTCAAGGACGCATCGACTACTCGATGACGACTTGCGTTTCGCACTTCATTTCAACCCCTATTCCCAAGTCTGTCACCAGGGGCCAGGTCGATCAGCAAAAAGAGACCAGGTCCATGCACGATACACGCGATAGATACGATTAAAAACAGTTTAACCGGGTCTGATGGATGATCAGGATCCATCAAAGAAACGACCTGGGGCAAACTAGGTTAGTTCAGCGAATATAGTCTGAACTATGTGCCAGGGGATCTATTGATATGTTCAGAGTGATCGGATGAAAGGTGATGGGTACGTGATTAGAGAAGAGACAGACGTAGTATGACTGTGACGAAATAATTTGGGGGATGATCAAGGCTGATCCACATCGCTGTCTCAAGATGAATGATGTCTAAAAAGGTATAAGCGCATTTGACCTTTGACCTGTTACCTGCTTGGTCTACCGATCGATGATGATCGTTCTCATGTTGATGACAGACCAAAGTAATTGTGGTTCGATGGCAGTTAAACGTTTGGTTAGGCTACGTCTCATCCTGAGATTGAAGCGAGATCAGGGATGCTGCGAGAGATCGGTACCGGTCCTGACCTTGAAAGAGTAAAGGTAAAAGGTTGATCCCTGGCGGTTCTATATGCGAGTGGGACAGGTGGTTACGCCCTCTGACCTATGAGATAAAAAAGTAAATCATTGCATAGCCAAGAACCGCTGCCAGAGCAGATCATAAAGGAGTCAGGAAGGTAGGAGAGCTGGACCAGTTAGAGCGGAGAGGAGTCGGAGCCCCGAAGGAGTCTGCAGTCTGGAGCCAGTTGGCTTCCTGGAAACGTATACAAGACCCGCCGTTCAAATTATTTATGGCGATGTGAAATTAAGAGTTCAGTTTTCGTTTGAGAGATGCCGATTGGCCATTTAGGATCGAGAATCCAGCGACGCTTGCTGATTGTCTACTTGCATCTTGACCCTGGATCCAATGCGTGTCCGCCTTGTTGTTTCTGGTATAGTCGTCAGGCCATAGAAAAAAATTCAAATTTTAAGATCATCGATAAAAATTCTATCACCCTTATCAACGTCCCTATTAACGATCTTCCTTGTTGCATAAGAATAACCAGCCCTAACGATTCGAAGGTACTATGATATTTTGCTCGAAGTAGGTGGTCCAGGGATGCTGCGTTCTACAGCTTCTGGCGGAATGGGAATTAGGCGAAGATCGATCAGCCGATTTCACAAGGGCGAAGACGAGCAATGGGATAACTGCCGGCAGCAGGACCGCCGGCCACTGGGAGCGCCATCACCTTCTTCCTTCCTCCCTGTCTTCTCTTCTTCTCTCTCTCTCTCTCTCTCTCTCTCTCTCTCTCTCTCTCTCTCTCTCTTCTCTCCCTTTCCTTCGGTTCCCTCTCCTCACCATCTCCTCACCCTTCGACCGACCCGGCCTTCCCTTCCTTCGCAGAGCCAGAAAGTAATCAATACTTTGGGAAGGTGCGTGGGCGAAGCACACGGACTGCAGGCAGCCGACTCGATCGCGAATATCATGGAAAAGCGCCGTCAAGGAAGACGCCAGCCTAAACCGGCGCAGCCATTCCGGTCCACTTCCGGTCTCCGTCGGTTCAACTCAGGACCCACTATTATTTTTCCATCTCGATTCTGTCCTTTGTTCTCTTTGACTTTTTTCATCTTTTTCATCTTTCCTTCGTTCTCCTAAAACTCAGTCGCTCTCTATGACTCGTACAGACATACTGTCGTTACATGGAAATAAAATTTTTTTTCTTCCTCGGACCAATCAAAATTATCAAAGATTAATAATCTTGATTGCGCAAGCGAACGCGAGTAAATTCTCTTACTTGGTTATTAATCGGTTTAATTAAATCATCGAAGATCGACGCGCGATTTCATCAGCGGCTCAATAGAAGGCTAAACGCGAATTCTCAAGTCAGCGACGTACATGGGATATGTGTCACGCGTCGTATACATACATATGTGTCAGCCTTTATTCCCGCGAATCGCTACGTTCGATTTGGTCGCTCCGATGGGAATTAATTAAAGGCACTCGTCGACGACTGCGACTTATTTAGCGAAACGGCTGCTCACCGGTGTCGCTACATGCGTACACGCACCTCGCACGCACACGTCGCTCTACGGGTAATCGCGATCCTGGCTAAACGAGTCGCGGCGAAGGACAATGCGCTGCGTCGTCTCTAGATTATAAAATTTAATTAAAATTTTCCTTCGACACTCCCCTTTATTTTTTACCCTTTTAATTTTTCTTTTTCTCTATCGCTACGGTTTTTTTTTACTTTTTTCTCTCTGTAAACCATATCCGTGGAATAAGTGTGGGAATGGATTTCGATTTTTTATTCCACCCCCGTAACCGGACGGAAACACCCTTCGGGGGTAGCTGGACGTCACGTGACTGAAATTATGAAGTTTACAAAATTTTTTTTAACGGTAAATTTTTATTTTTCCTCTATTTGCTGTCATTTTTACTGTTATCAGTAGGAAAATTCATATCGATGCTTTTTTAGCTGCTGCTGCTTCCTGGCCTGAAGATTACAGTCACAGAGGGATGTTCAGGATACGAGTAATTTTTTTAGGTTAGGTTGTGGGTTTAGCCAAAATACGAGTGATTTTATTAGGTCAGGTTGGCCACAGAAAAGTTTTGACCGTTCGCAGAAAGTTTATCGCAGGTAGAAGAAGCAGCAATTTATTTTGAGCTGGCGGCCCTGAGAATATTAAAATTTATAACGTAGTGGTACAGCACAAGGGAGTATAGAGGGGGAGAACGAAAGAGAGAAAAAAAAGTGTAAAATTTATATAAAAGAGCAAAAGACTAAACAAGTGAGACTCTCGGTATTATTTTTTAAATAAATCATCAGGACCCAAGAGGGTGACAGCCCCTGATCAAACATATTACATGCTTTTTTACGTAATCTCGCCAGACTTCCCTAGCGAGTGCCATTAGCCGCCACCTACGCACATAAAAGGTACAAAGCCAATGATAAAAGTAAAAAAGAAAAATGCGCATTGAAAATTCTCCATGAATTCAAAGAAAAATTTGTACAATTGTACATAAAAACGAATTTCTTGAACCAAAAAAAAAAAATTGATCGTCGTAAAATCGAATTTGTAAAAATGTTTTAACGAATATAAAAAAAAAATTATTTCAAGCAAAAATCAAATTTATATCAGAACCCTAAAAGGTCTTTGACCTCTTGAAATTTATTTTTCGAAATTTCAGGTCCATTGTTGATAATTGTTGTGATAAAATTAATGTTGTTAATCAAAAAAAATTTTTTTTGAACTTAATCACTTGTTATCGCAACTTCCGGTTTTTTTTCTCACGTTACATGTAAACGTTCCCCCACCTCGCGCAACAGCTTTACGAAAATTGTGTATGTTGTATTTTACACAGTTTTCATCGCGGGAACAGAAACTCGAACGAGCTCAGGTCCAGTTCTAATGAGAGCTGACCCTCGAGAATTCCGACGCTATCGCGACGCCTGATTCTGCAGTTTTACGAAGCTGCGACAGCTTTTAGCGCGCTAATGTAAACGCGCATTGTCCGTGGGACTTAATTCATCATTATCATGATCATCATCATCGTCATCAGGGAAAAATGCTCGGGAATACGATACTACCGCGAATCGACTATAGACTTGTCTCCTTGGTATTTCTCGTGGGAATCAGCCTTAAGGTTGCCTGACCGAATGGCTCTTTGACTGGTACGGAAGATGACGATTGATTCGATGATCCAATTTATTTTACTCGAATTATTCTCCTATGATCTGCACGTCTGCGTAATTATTTCCAAGTGGTCCAGCGCATTGAAGCTGTGCGCAAATGATTTCGTCTGACACGTTATTGCTGACGGGTGTCGATTGAAATATTATAGGCGAAAGGAATTTTTATTTTAATTAATTAAATTTTCATATTAACTGCGTCGACGCAGCTAGTTTCAGTATGCCTGTTTAAGTCAGTCGAAACCAGCTAATTTCAGACCGATGCGTCCGTTTTTTGCCCGCTAGGTTAGTTGCTGACTTCATAGCATCCCTGTCGGAATTGTATTTCTTTATTCTGAGCATGTCAATGTTTATGTCATTCTAATCATCAACCAATTTGACAGTTTTTTTTTTTATTTTTTGCTGCGCGGTCCTACTGAAGTTGTCTCCTTTCAACTGGATCCAGGCATTAAAACTGCCAGTTTGAATGCAGGTAATATGAAAAATATGATGTGTCACAGGGGATAAAATGTCAGCCTTCGCCTACGGCACCTGCAGCCAACTTCAGCCTAGTCCTCAACCGTCTCGTTTCATCCCTTGTCACAGGCTGTACTATTATTGTTGTTGTTGGATGTCGTTAATACGGAGAGTAATGGTGACTTAATTAAAATGGCGATTTAATTGCAACTATCGACGAAGATAGTGAAATAAAAAATAAAAAAATAATTTTGTAATATTGTTATTACTCTTAATTAGGGGAAGGGGGTCCAAAAAGATGCCGAGGAAGTTATAGGTGGCTATAGTGGTTCAACTGGTATCAGCGTATGCTAATAAAACGTGTGTCGGGCTGGTTTGCTGGTTTTGCAAATGGCGTCCTATCCTGACGGTCGGACGCCATTTTTACGCGTAGCGCGCGTGTCGCGCGAAAATCGCGAATCGTTCGCTTCGAATAGAAATAATTTGTTGTTTCTTTTTCGCGACAGGATCGCCGTCCGGCGCTTCGGTAGAAAATGGCGGTATCAATTTGAAGAGGCGTTGGGAAAGTAGAAAAAAAACCTATTTTATTGAAATTAATTAATTTTCATTTCAAATTATTTAAAATTCCTTGCACTCGATTGACTCGAAAGAATCGAGAAAAAAAATTCGTTCGCGAGGCTCGATCGGATCGTAATAAAAAAAAAAAAAACAGTCCGATTCCGTCTTCTCGAAAAATTCTCACAAGGCTCGTTTTCACGAGCAGCAGCAAAATTACCTAGTGGATCTTAGGTCGCTCGGACGGACAATATATTATGCATCGGCGTCGATACGTATCCTAGGCTGTTTTTCGCCGATCGAGATCGTTTCCATAGCCAACTAATAGGGTGAAACATTGAAGGCGCCTCCGCATTAGCATAAGGTAGGAGCTTGAAAAAAAGAAGGGAACGAGTAAAACAGAGCTAAAGTCAATTCAGTCGTAATGAAAAGTAAGAACGTGAGGTAAACAAAAAAAAAATTTTTTTCTTCAAATCAAAAATAAAAAATGCTTGCAAAAGATTTTTAATATTTTGAGGGAAAAAAAAATTAGTCAACCAGTTCGAATCGGCAGCAACAAAAAGGAAGAAGACGAATAAAATGAAAAAAAGTAAGAGAGCAGCAAGGAGAACGGGCATACGATACCAAGGAAGAGTCTGCGATGTATTGGGGCCTGACCCTTATTCTCAGAAACGATAGATCGAAGGATAACCGAACGTTCTGGGATTTTGGGCCTCATTGGGCCTCATTGGTCTCACTGTCCTTTTACAGTAGCTATGGAAATCCATATACGTATGAACCGAGATAAAAATTAGGTCCCAAATCATTCGCGACTAGCGAAAGAATTTTTACGAGGATTTTGTGCGCGTTTTCAAAATGCGACGGAGAGTCGTTTTTGCTTTTTTTTTTTTTAAAGCATAGACGCACCCACGTCTCAAGAGAAAGTAAGAATAATGTTACGAAGCGAGCCAAGTGCAGTGAATGAAGATTTCCTGGAACCCCCACAGACCAGCGTACATTGTAGCCAGGATCAGGCTCCGCTTTCCAAGAAAGGCCAGCAACATGAGAACGAACCGTTTTATTCTTGGAATTCTAAATAGAAGCCAAAGAAAGAGTCACCCTGTGCCCAATTGCAAAGTCAGGATAACGAAAAATCAAAAAATCATCCACCTGCCATTTTCTCATTGAGTGATCTTCGAGGCATTCTGTCGATCCGCAGTCGCAGAATCGATAACGAGTCGTTCCTTGTGAACGTTTCGAATAGGCTTAAAGATCGTTCTCACGAGTGCGACGATTCGCCGCTAGAAGAATTTTCGTGGCTTTGATATTACATGGGTTTTCCACGAAGGGCGGCGTCGGCGGATTCCTACTTTACCGACCGCGCAGCGAACGTTACCGTCTCTGCTTCCCGAAGCTACCGAAAGATAGAGCCACGCAACGCACGCACAAACGTCTGCACGCATTTCATAACGGGCTACGTAATTCAAGCGAACGTCTCTCTCTCTCTCTCTCCGTAAGGACAGTCAAGAGACCCATGGCGGCTTCGCGTCACCTCCAGTCGTCGGTAGGGAAAACGATTTTGAGGAATTATGGAAAGTTTCGTCGATTCTCAATCGCAGCTTTGCGAGCGACGGAGCCTCCCGAGCGCCGCGTGTCACTCTGGCTGCGTCGAGAGAGAAGGACGAATATTTATCTCGGAAAACTCACCAGAGTCGGTTGTCGGAAAAATTCGAGTTCCGTGAACCTAGTGAAATCGGGACACCGATGCTTCTGGAACGCACTACGTAGCTTCCTTCAGAGATCGTTTCCCAATATCATAAATTCATGGCAATTTCGAGATCTTACGCGGCCGTTCGGGCGTTTCTCGATCGCGGAAACCTTCGAGAAATCACGGACGACGCGCAGCGTCACTACGCACGGGACATCGCAGACACGAGTTCTACGAGGAATGATAATGGGGGATCGAAAAAAAAGGAACGCGCAATAGCGCTTGACCCGCTGGTTCGCCGTTCCGCTATTCTAACGTGGTTCAGCCACGAGCCATGACCAAACTGTCAAACGAACAAACAACGGTAAGTCGTGTCGTTGCGATGCACAAAGTCTATTTGCTTTGATAAAATCCAGACAGTTTAAAAAATTCACCGAGCACTTTACGCACACCGTAGTCTCGAATTAAAATTTGCCCGTTTCTCCTATTCAATGTAATATTCATTAATTGCCAGAGCCACGAAGACTCGCTCGATACGCGTATAGAACGACGTTCACGGCTGAGCCGTATCGATCGCTCGAAAAGGACTTGGAGTCGATCGTTCGATCAGGAGTCGATCGTTCGATCAGGAGTCGATCGTTCGATCAGGAATCGATCGTTCGATCAGAAGTCGATCTTCCAAGGAAGCGAGTCATATTTTTTTTCCCACGGGTCTCGACGTCTTAAAATTTTAGGTTACAGATACTAATATAGATTTTTCTAGTGCTTGTCCGCCGTGGAAACTGTTTGGCAGATAGTCCGATAGTCTTACCAGTAGTAAGTAAGTCAGTCGGCACCTTCTGCTTCTTTCCTGCTGCTCCCCCCCCCCCCCCCCAGTAAGCCGACACCCCCACCCGCAAAGAGGGGGGGGGGCACCGGCCTGGAAGTATGTTTTTAGAAAAGTTTGTAGATTTGTAAAAGAAGCGCGTGCGACGCGTGGAAGGTTCTAGCCGCACTGGCATCGATGCTAGTAAACGAGATAGTAGACGACAGAGTCGCAGCAGCGATGAGGCCGCACGCGCGCACTGCCGATTTACTTGGGCTTTGCTGCTCGCTTACGAAATGGCGGCCATTTCAGAAATTTTAGGACGGACGCGTCATACTCGGAATCGGATTCGAAAACCCTTCGATATCCACCGAGAGACATGGGAGAGAGTTTTCCTTTGGCAGAATCGCTGGGCTACTTTAGTTTTTTATATATATATATTTTTGGAAATTCCAAAAAAAAAATTATACTCGTAAAATTTTACTTTCGGTACCGCGTAGAAGCTCGTGGAAAAAAATTAAAACGGCAAAACTATCGACGATAAAAGTAACGTCCTAAACGTCCGAGTCCGAAGCAGATAGAAATTAGTCGCAGATCTCAGAGCGATTGGCCGGGCGCTACCGAGACGAATTTTAAGGCGGGAAATTTGAAATTCCTTTATGCCAGAACAATTCGAAAATATCCCTGACACCGTGACATCGTTCGCGTGCTGGTATCTTTATGAATGAGGTAAAACCGGAGTCTTTTTCTCGCATTTAAGTAACAGGACGGCCCCCTTTTTCTCTCGCTTCTTTATTTTCACTTTTCCGGCTCAGCGCAGACACGAATATAGTCTATTTTTCAACGTTATTAATAACAGCGTCCCGTCCCTAAATATATATATATATATATATATAAGAGCGGACCCTATTTTCGGGCATCCTTCCCTTCCGCCACGGATTCTCTGACAGGGAGAGAACGAGAAAGCAAAAGAGAGAGAAAATTATATCTACACTCTATACCAGCCGTCACCTTCGGATGAGTCATGCCTACTTACGCTCGGTTCACGGGGGGTCATTTCATTCAAGTATCAACCGTGTACCCGGGATTCTTTCAAATTTCTCTTTTTCCAGAAAAATAATGTGAAAAAGAGATAAAAGAGAGAAGCATCCAAAGACCGTGCTAGGAGCGATACCAGCGGTTAATGATGATGCTGGATTGCAGTGGGGATGCTGCTGGAGAACCCTGAGAAAAGGTGTATCAATCATGCGGTGCATCAGGGGCGGCTTTTGGTTGGGTTCCTCATGGGGTTTGGTTTCCAGGGACGTAAGGGGAAGTTTAATGATGGCAGCTCCAGGGCGACGCTCGTGTCAACGTTTTTAAATAGACTCGAAAAATATACAGGAGTAAGAGAAGATACGTCTAGGGAAGATATCACGGTTGAGGAAAACAGCATCTTAGTCCAAGGTACATTTTTTTTTTGATACGGAACAAAGTTGGTAACAATGCGATCGTCTCGTGGGAAAATCTTTTTCTTCTATTAGCTTTGGGTACGTCCTGCTCTGGTCTAGTCTTGGACCCGGTGCCATGACCGAGACCCGACGCCGACCTCGGACATGATAGCACGAAACTGCGCCACGTGTGACGACGGCAGAGCCCAGGGCCGTCACTATGGAAATTCTTTTTTGGGCGCAGTTCAACGGAGAATGGAGAAACAGGGGATACGATGGAGACACGCGGGTGCAGCAGGTACTCGAGATGGGTCTTCGAAGATCTAGAATTTCCGGAGAGCTGATCTTGCTGATTTTTTTCAGGCTGCAAAATTTCTGTGGATGAGGAGACGGGGTGCTGGTTTTGAATAAGGAATTTTTTTTGGGGCACGGCTGAAGAATTTTGGTTCGATTGATTCTAACCGGAAGTTGAGTTCAGACTGAACTGTCGGTCTGAGCAAACGAAGTGTGGGAGTCCTGTGACGGGCCTGGGAAACTGATGCTGGTTTCAGGAGTGTTTACATGTGCGACAGTCGCGCAGAGCGTTCATGGCCAATTCGGTGAGACTCGTGCGATTAAAATACATTTTGACAGTTCACGTGATACCGGAAGTGAAAATATGTCGATTTAATGATAAGGTACGCGTGTTCGTGATAATATCGAAAATGGTCCAAGTGATTGACGACTCTTGCGCTCTGTATAAGATTTGCGAGTCAGCAACACTGTTGTCGCGGTGGAAAAAATTTTTTTTAGGATTTTCAAAATTTGACCCCGATTTTCGCTACTTTGAAAATAATTATTTTTTTCGTACGGCCGAAGTACGGAAGTTCGTGTTAGAAATGCGTAAAGGGCGAAGCGAGTAAATTCCAGGATGTGATAAGAAAAAAAAAATAATAATAATCGGATTTTCAATTCGCAGAAGCCTCTAGAGAAATTTCACGTTTCAGGGAAACTGGATCGATGCGGGAGACGTCACGAGGTGTCTTTTTTTACTTTCGACGAAAAGTTCAAGGTCCGTCGACTTCACCTTCGCGATCGACGTCGCCCCTTTATGACTTTCCGAGAAATTTCTCAAGTATTACGAGAAGAAATGGAAAATTTCGTCATTCCGAATTCAATGTAAAATCAAATATTTACCAGTTTACACGAACGCAGTATAGCACGTGGGGATGCATAACCTTTTAAGATTAAAATCACGGCGCCCGATCGCCTCCTGCAACGGACTTTCAGCCGACTCTGCCTTTCTTCGATAATTTTTCATGTAACTTTCACGAATTTCTAACCATGAAATCAGTCGATCCGAACGACGCAGCCTCTGCTTTACTTACGTCAGCAAATCGCCAGCTCTGAGTCGAACAAGGACGAAGTATGCGAAAAAGTGAAAAAAAAAAGAAGAAAGAAAAACATCTTGTGCACGATAAGCATAACAGATAAAGGTAGATACAGGTACCGGAAGTCCGGGTGGGACAGTCGGAGCAATAACTTGACTACGATTGAAACATGACCTAACCTTGACTATATATACAATTTCGCCAACATGAAGAAAAAAAAAACTAGATCACTTCCAACGCTACATACGAAAGATACTAAAACACAACAAAAAAAATTACAACAATCGACTTCACCTTCTTCCCGCGTTTTTCACCCAAGAAATTCGACCGACGAAATGAATTATTCTCAAACAAAAGGCGAATCCAATCGATTCGAGAATAATTCGATTCACCGATCTCAAATAGTAACAATGGCCTCTCGGAATTCCTTTCTCGTTAAAATTAATTCCCCGTGAAAGGCCCGCAAAGATTAAGCCCTCCGATCCGTTATCATTTTAGTGATAACAAATTTACATTATCACGGTTACTTAACCCCCAAAACAAATCGTGTCGAAGGGTTAAAACCGAAATACGTCCTGGTTTTATTGTCTCCGCGCGACCTTGATCGATTTGACACTCTAGCGGCCACGAACGGTACTACTACAGATACGAGCGCAAAGAACCCTTTTCTCGATTTCCGCAGCCCAAAATCCGATTTGCGTATCGCGACGATTTAGACGAACTCGCGGATTGACGATCAGCCAGCTCGTAAAGGAAATAAAAAAAAATGAGTGACAAAAAAAAACGAACAAAGTCGCAAACGAGAGCGCGAGGGGATACAAGGCGGGAACGGATATTTGGATTCCAAAAGATAAGACACGCGCTCGCAGTGTCGTCGCGTAAAGAGCCGATATCTTGAACGGTCCGACGTATGAAAATTTTCAAATTTTATTCCGAAGACGCAATAAAAATTTGTCTCGATGGAAAAGCAAATATATCCGAACGTCGTTAACGCAAGGACAAACAATTTTTTTTCTCTCGATACTCCGTCTTGTATTATTGTTGTTTTACCTTGGACCCTCGCCATTCTTATCCTCGATATCCAGTCGCTCCATCTCCTTCTGCAGCATGCCACCTTCACCAAATTTATCCAACGACATGATTTCAAATCTTAAATATAGATACTATGTGTATATATAGTGAAAACACTGCTCTCAATATAGTATATATATATTTCTATATATATATCTATATATATATAATATATCTGTTATAGCTTCCACCTAGTCACACTCGTATCTTCACTGTACTAGGTGTCTCTTTTTTCTCTCTCACTCTAAAATCCGAAAGCTTCGAAGTCCTGCCGTATAACCGAATTTTCTGAGGTAGAGTTTACAACACTGGCACGCACAAGTACACACGACGACGAGTCACCGGTCAGGGGAAACAACACAACGGAGAGAAATAAAAGTCCAGCGAGAAACCGAAACGTAGAAACCGAAAGAGAATGACAGACGCGCACGACTCTGCGTGCGTAGTTTTTCGAGCTAGACCCGTTGGAAGAATTGGTTGGACTTCCTAGTCCGAATCCTTGATCTTCCTTCCTGGATGTCGTCCCTCCCCACCTTCTTCCCACCCGGTGTGTCAGTGGCACCCCGAGTCTTCCTGGGGCGCGCCCTCTCCCCTCTCCCTCCTCTCCTCTCCTCCTCCTCCTCCTCCTCCTCCTCCTCCTCCTCCGCCACCTCCTCCTCCTCCTCAGCAAGCTCACAGGACTCCCTAGGATCCTCCCTTGGCCACCCTCGCCGGGCAATTGAGCCGCTCCGGACCAGACACACTTGCGCTTTCTCTTTCCTCGTGAAATTAAAGGGGGTACATAGTTCGCCGAGTTAAGTAACGACACGCACGCACGCACACACGCACATTCAGGATATATGTGTGTGTATAGGTGTATACGCGTGTGTGGAGGCTCGCGCACGACAATGAGGAACGTGCGTGCGCAGTCACGCACACGTACGAGAAAACACGCGCGCACTCACACAAAAGACACTTGGCCGTGACTCCTCGGGCGAGTCACTCGACTGGGACTCTGAAAAAAATCCAAGGGCAGGTCCGCGGAGCGCCGTTGATTTTAAATCCTCACGTGATCCGGCACCACTTCTACGTTTAATATAATGATCGAGCACGCGCGCGCACTCCCTCCGTTCCTTACTTCCGGTAGCACCCGGTACACACCAAATTTTACTTTTTTTTTTTGTTCCCTGAGTTATTGGTAGTGCTGGATGGTTGTGCTGCGGACACGTCGACGTTAGGCCGCGCGTGTTCTCCTGGTGCTACTGGCTGGCTGTGCTGGCTGTCTGGCTCCGAGCCTCACGACGTTGCTCCCGATTGCTGCCCGACAGGAACTCCGTGTGTGCAGCCAGCTAGTCTTCCCGTGGCGTCTCTCACGATCCAGACGGGACTCCTGGTACCTTCGCGCGCGCAGTGCCACCTCCAACGGTTTCACGATTCTCCTACGTCTAAACTCCCTTTGATTTTTATTTTCACTGGGCTGCTGCACCGCCGCACACACTTTTATCCCGAGCGTCGTTCACTCGTTATTTCGCGTTACTTTTACGTTCGCTCGCGGAGTCGACTCGCTGCCGAAACTTATGATCCCGTCTCGATCGAGGATCCTCGTATCGCCTTTTGCTTTATTTTCACCAGGGTGAAGAACGGTCTTGCCTCCTCCTGCTGCTGCTGCTGCCAGTAGTAGCGACCTTAATGCCGCGGAACACGATCCGTGACACTCGTGCTTGCTGATGGTACTTCTGGTGGTGGTCGTGACACGATGGTGGTGGTTATAATAGTTATGGCAATAGTGGTGGTGGTGGTGGTGGTGGTGGTGGTGGTGGTGGTAGCCGTGTCGTGTGTTTGTTGGCAGTTGTGGCGGTGATTGTCTTCTTGCGGCAAAGGTGGTATTGCTGATTAGTGTTGACGTTGCTGGTTGTGGTGGTGGTGGTGGTTGCTGTTGTTGGGGTGGTCGGAACTTTTCAAATACCGTAATCCAAAAGAAGGTTCGACGTGAGATTCGCGTCGCCGGTCGGTGCTGGATGTCCCGTTGCTGGTCGCACGGTCGTCGGTCGTTGCGGCGTCGGCGTCGACTCGCGATGCCCGGTTAACGCGGTCGACCGTGGTTGCGACAAGTGCGGAAAGTATATATATATATATGTGTATATATATATATATACGTAGACGCGCGCGAGATCGTGTATATATGTATACGTACGGAACCGTGCAGCGGACGTATATGCAGGCGATGAAGGAAAAATTTGGATTCCGAAAAATGGTTTTGGTGATGAATGAGTCGCGGCACACTGTGTGAAAACAGCAGCGTGCGTAGCAGTATACAGGATATCTAGCAAGAAAGCGCGGTACACTGATATTATTTTTATAATCGTGTGCGCGGCAGAGGCCAGCAGGGAATCGTAGGCCGCGCCCAGTTTTACCCCCACCTCGCCCCCGTCGCCCATCCCCTCCACCGTTACTTTGCCCCCACCGCGCCCTCGCGTGGCCTCCGCCCCTCGCCGCCGCCCCACCGGAAAATGCGTACGTCATCGGAGACCAGCCGCGGAGCCATCTACCGGATGCCGGTACGCATTAAACCACCTCCCAAAACTGGCCGCCCCTCCCTGGATTCACTACCCCCACCACCCGGCACGGTTACCACCACTTTCACTGAAATTACCTCCTCCAACCCGGCATCTTTGATCATCGCCCCCTCCCCGACCCGACCCTCCATCTCCCCTCCCCGCCCCGCCCCGCTTGTACGGCGTACCCGAATTCCCTCTCCCTCTCGGCGACCCCTTCGGTGCTCGCACGAATCCCCACCACAGGGGCACCGTTCACCCCCCTCATGCGCCGTGCTGGGGGCCACGGGGGGGATGAGCGAGGGGCGACCGAGAGAGACGGAGACAGTTAGAGTAGGAGTACGGCGTAGCACGTTGCCGCCAAAACTGGCTGCGACAACGCCCCGTCTTCGTCAATGACCGGGCTATCCCCCCCTACTTTATCTCAACCGCCCCTTCTCGGCTGATTTTGAGAACTCGCGATCTAGAGGGCCCAGGGGGGGTCGCCGGGTGAGGGGGGGCGGCTCACGTTGTGCCATCTCAAAGAAGAAGCGCGAAAAAATGGATGGTGGCTATCGGAAGCCACGCGGCCGGGACGCTGTTCCGTACCGGAAGTAACGTCTTGATGATTTTCGATTGGATCATGGGACTGTTTTGAAATTTAGTAAATTTTTTTTTTTTTCATGACGATTATTTGATACTTTTTTTTGTCTTTTACGTTATTTCGATCGGGTTTTTTTTTAATTTTTACGATGAGAATAATTCAAAGTTCGTATTCGTCGGTAGTGACGGGAGCTGATTGGTCGTGACTAAAAATCGATGCTGCGATTATCGTGAAGTCGATTGTCGTAATTTGAATTTTAACGACGAAGTCGAGGAAACGAACGTTGACGAGAATATGAGAATTTTTTTTTCTGAGGACGCTGCTTGGCTGTCTGCTGCTTGTCACAGAAGGTTTCGGCGGAGCGAAAAGAAGAGAAAAAATGTAAACTGTGAACATTTAAGAGTCTCTTGTTGGCGCATCTAGAATTCGAATGCTGAGCTTACCGGGTCTCAATGTAAAACTGTAGCAGGTCCTCCCCTCCAGCAGAAGAGGGTCTTTCAGCATTCCAAGAAGAGGACGTAAATCAATTTTTTTTCCCTTGAAAACCTTCGAACGTGTGGTAGACGTCCGCACTCGACTCGACATTACCGGAGGTTTCGAAGGGCCCAGGATTTTCTTCCGAGAATCGTATCCCTGGGTCAAAACCAGTGACGCCCTTTCGGCACCTTGGACCCCGAAGCCTCCAGGTTCTTCCCAGAAGGCAAACAAGATAAAAACGAATACAAGATGACGCGACGATAAGCATCGCTCAGAAGAAAAAACAAAACCAACCGCTCGGACGAAGCCACGAAATAATTTAATTATTTTCAGTAAATTTTATTTCTATCGATCACAGTCAAAATTATTCAAAAAAACGATCCTGACCTGGAATCTCGACTTCGTACCCCAATTTCAAAAATCATCATTGACTAGACTCGATCTCCTGCCCCAGCCAGATAATTCAGCATCAGCCACCCAATAGAGCTAACGGGAAAAAATAATTTTCAACCAAACTCCTTTTTCCTTCTCCCTTATTTCTCTCCCTCCCTCTCATAGACCCAGAGGGTCTTCGGAAGGTCTGCTGAACCGGCAGGCAACCCAAACGCGGAACCTAACGTTAATTTGCACAGGTACGTTTCCCGATTCTTCATAGGAACGAAAAAGGACGACCCTGTCCTGGCTGCTCCGTTGTTTGGGTCTCATAGCGTCAGGACTACGTGAGAAGGACACGCGGGAACGAGAGGAAGATCGAGGAGCAGAGAAAAGAGAGAAAGAGAAGACCAGGCGCAAAGCAAAGTCCAAAGGAAATTACATGAATAGAGAAATAGTAGGGAAAGTCAGTAGGGTTTTGATACCGTTAGGTTGGTACTCTTTGTTCGTCCAGGTAGTAAAGTAGATGGAACAAAAAAAAAGGATTCGCTCCTTGTCGAAGAATCCTTGAGGAACTCAGGATGGGAGGTACAGAGGGTCGTCCATTATCTTTGGGCAGGGTGAGGGTGGCTGGTTGTATCCTTGGACTAGATCTGCCTTAAGGGTTCCTTAAGGTAACCTGGAGGTACGGGGGTCTAAGGACCTGGGGGTACGGGGTTATAAGGACCTGGGGATACGGTAAGAATCGCCAGGTGTTTAAGCAACGATGTCCTTGGCTGGTTCCCTAGGAATCCTGAGGATCCACTGAGACGTACGAGTTTCATTGGCAAGCAGCATCGAGAAATTGGACGAGAAAATTCAAAATAAAATCTAATAGTTGCTTTGAAGTTTGATTTTAGAGAAAAAAGTTTTTTTTTTCAAAAATAAATTTTTTTTTTTGAAAATTTCAAAAGAACCGACGTCTTGTTTGGTGGACGATCTCAGTGGTTTGATTATTCATTGACTATGAGAGACTGTCGTATCTGTATGTACTGTCAGTCGTATGACATGCGGCAGGATGGAGGATTGGTTCAAGTAGGCGAACAATAGAGACACCTTTGAAAAAGGATCCGGGAACATTAATGGTCGGGCGGCTCTCGTGTTTCAGGTTTGCTGCAAGCTGTACGGCTCAAACGTATTAATAACTCTTTTTCTTTGAGAAGCCATTGCGTCCCGAGCAAAAAGTCTCGAGCAAACTAGGTTATAACCAATTGGTCGCGGCGCTTAAGTTCAGACGTTGAATTTAGCGAGAGGAAAATTTCTTTTGGACGACCAATTGGAGTTATCGATTTCGAAAATTCTCGCTTTCAAAAATTTCGATAGACTCCTTTGATAAATCAAATCAACTCCGTTGATTCTTGCCAATGAGAAAATTACGCAAATTCGCGAAAATAAAATCTTACAATTATCTCGGACGAAGAGTGAGAAGGGGACGAGATGAATTGACTGTAGATGTCAAATCAAGATGCAACAAGTGTCCTGCTCCGTATCAGTAGTCCATTTTTGGCAATCCTTTCAAAATTTTTTTTGAATATTTTTTTGGAAAATTTTATAATTTTAAATTAATTACAATCTCCCGATCGACGTCGTATTAAAAAAGTTGTATTTTTTAAAAATAGATCGAGTCAAATTTGACGGATAAACATTTCGGGTTCATAAGAATGAAGATTTTTCCAGGCACTTCGCGACGCAAGCGCAGCATCCTGGTACCACGAGTCTGGTAGCCACATGATGCTTTTTGTCCCTAAACCCCATCGGTGCCTACAAAGAAGCGAACTTTGCGTTCGGTCGGCGTATTTTTCCGGTCCCTTGAAATTTTCGCTCTTTTTCATGCTTTACCCGACTCTCACTTTTTCCTCCTGGCTCGGTCTAGGCTCGGTCTAGGCTCAATCTAGGCTGAGCCTGGCTAAAACTCTGTTTTCTTTGCTCCTCTCTTCCTCTTCACAGTTTCCCGTCCGCTTCGATAAGCCCCTGACAGTCCCAGCCGACCAAGCAGATAGGTGGCCCACGGTCAGGTGACAAAGTGCAGAAGGGCACGTTGCAATTTTATACCTGAGTAGGAAAACTAACAATAAGTTAGCCGAGGTAGCCGTCACATCAGATTTTGAGCCTTAGGAAGACGCCGCAGCTCTAGGAGCCGCCCCGGTTTCCGCTCGATCGAGGAGATAATCGATTGATCATTCAATGAAATTAGTTGATCGGGCAAGGTTGTTGCGCAGCGCTAGTTCCTGACCCCCGCCGCTCACGTAAAGACACCAAGGGACAAAGGATGGCTCTGCTCCCTTACACCTTGGACCCTGGTCTGGCCTATATCTATATCTGCGGATCAACTAACATAACCTGCAAGTGTTCATCCGCCACCTACTCCCTCCCTCCGCCCCACCCGTTTCCTCATCTACTTTTTACCCCGAAGCCTCCCTGATCGCTGCTCACTACTGGTCCCGCTGTCCTCTTTGGTCTATGAGGTTGCTCCTGGGTCACATGTACAGGTATCAGCTCGGATCGACCAGCCCGACTCCAATCTGGACCACTAGCTCTGATTAATAGTCCAGTGGCCAGTGATCGTGTCGGAGCAGCACCCACGTCCAGATGACATGGTCCAGAAGTGATGCTGTGACCTTTGAACTCCGTCGTATTTATCTCCGTGACTCAATTTTGAGATTTTCAAAGTTTTCATCTCACGGGAGTGCGAAATGTTTGTCTTTAAATGGGAAGCTGTGACCCTCGAGGGGGTCAAGAAGGAAGAGGAAGATTAAAATAAGCATCTTCTCGAGTAAGATCGACTCTCGCTGGACCTAGTGCAAGATCAGAGGAGCAGCTCGCGTGCCAATAACCCTCCCTTGTAGATTCATCCCTGGGATAAGAGATAAACTCCTGGTCCTTATCTAAAACAGACACTTCTGTCCTCTTTTACTTTGACCCTCTTTATCTTTGCCACCATATACTTTTCTTCCACCTTGGTTTTTGCTCCTCTTACTTATCCTCGGGTAATCTTTGTTTGCGACCAACGGAAACCCAAAACCCAATTGCGATACCCATTAATATCACCGCATCTCCTTTAAAGCTGATCTCCTGAGCTTTCGGGTTGAACCTTTCGTCGTATAATAATAACAATAACGGATCTAAGGATCACATGAGACAAGGTCTATCGAAAAAGAAAAAAAAAATTATTTTTTGTTCCAATTGATAAATTTTCTAAAATCCTCAACGACAATCCGATCGATTATTGCAATTCGATCGGTTTTACGAAAGAAAATCGTGCGTTTTTATTCCCCATGTAATTTTTTAACTGAGAACACAGGAAACGGCAGTACGTGTCAAAGACTGTAAAGTATATACGGTATAAAAGGGTCTGCGGTTCTTTTGTTCCCAAAGACGATAATACCAATAATGACTGTAATGACGGTAATGACGGTTGAGGCAGGTCGCGGCAGTCTGCGTTTAGGGTTAATTAATAGGTGCAAGCCTCGTAAACAGGGCTGTCAATGGAGCGTGGCTAAAACGTGGGAGCCAGACTGCACCAAGATACCACGTGAGGGGTTCCCCGAGTATCCGCGAGAGAGCGAACCCTGAATTTAGGAAATTATCAATGAATTTCTCAGATCCCGATCGACTGCCCAGCATCCTCTCGAGAGACACTTTGCTCCAGGAGCGGGTCCAGACAACTCGAGAATTTCTTTTCTAAAGGGTCAGATTCTCTGGGTACAGGAGCATTCCCATTATCGGTCACGTCCAATCGCTTGGCACGGCAATAAAATGTCTCTCGATGTGCATTGGCTGATAACTGCGGGAGGGGGGAGAAAAAAAACCAAAAAGTTCCCCCAAAAAAATACGTTAACACTGGCATTGGGGTTTTGGTTATGATTATCCAAAAATGAGCCTAACAGGATACAGAGAGGACCAAGAATTTTCGTGATGGAAACGAAACGTCTACGCAGTTATTTCCTGTTGGCAGGATTGGTGTTGCGGAGAGGGGGAGTCAGGGGGGGGGGGTTAAGGGAGGAAAAGAAAAGAGGAGGGAGAAAAGGAAGAAAAGTTCGAGGGAAAGGAAGTGCGGTGGGTCTGGGAAGGTTAGGGGTGGGTTCGGCCCTGGAAGGGGCTGCTGCTGCTGCTCAGGAGGGCTCGTGTCTACTATGGGGGGGGGGGGTAGTAAGAGGGTTAGTGTATCCGTGTATTGTCCGCGTGAGTGTGTGTGTGTGTGTGTGGGAGAGAAAGCGGGGGGAGTGGAGGGGGGGGGGGTGAGAGCTCGTGGAATCAATAGTGGCCCCCACGCACCCTTGTAGAATTTTCACACCAGGCGAATTCGTGGCTCGGGGAGAAGCACGGAGGGATGCGAGAGACAGGAGTGCCAGAAAGTGAGAAATCTGGAGAGGAGAGAGAGAGAGAGAGAAAGAGAGAGAGAGACAGAGAGAGAGAGGGAGAGAGAGAGAGAGACTGAATAGGATATTCGAAAGGGATAGAGAAGTACAAGGACTCTGCGAAAACCTCGTAGAGAGAGTTTGTACAATCTAATTCGCAAGGAAGTCAGAGTGTGTCACTTGTATCGGGAGACTCGCGGTGAAAATTTATTAATCTTGTTCGCCAAGGTTGGCAGCCCTGCTTCCAAGTATTCCTCCCTGTACCGAGTTCTACAGTTTCGTCGGGATGAACGTTTCTGGTACTCGAGTAGACTGTAGGGATACTTATGTACTCTAGTATTATTATTGAGTATAAGTATATAATAATAATATTATATAATACTATATAAGTATTCTTTAAGGCTTGTTTCAAAGATCAACGTATTTCCTGTGGGGTGGATGGGGGCTTTATAAAAAATTTTTGGTTTCACGTCAAAATTGAAAATTATTGCTGAAAAATATTTTTTACGTCTCGTGATTCGCTTTTTGTATTTACGTCGTATCTGTCATTGAAACACGTGGCCGATCGCACGTGTAGGCCGATAACGCCTGACGGAACTATGGCTTCCAGTGAGCGAGGCTTTATGTTTTTTTTTTACGTTTTTTCGATTCACGATTTTTTTGCCCGGCATACTGATCTGATTGGATTTTGTGTAACTGATAATTTATTGACAGAGCCAGTTACTTTAAGAAATTTTCTTCTGAAAATTTCCTCAGAGGGAAAAGCTCGTTTCACGTGTCCTCGATACTTTCTATCGACCCTTGTTTCGTGCTTAACGATTTACTTATATTTTTTCATCCTAAATCGTTGCACAAAAAAAAATAATTACTCCCTTTGGCATTGAGTTTCGAGCTCCCTTTTTTTTGTGGACTCGGGTCGATTTTTTATTACGTAATCACAAATTAGGGATGCGAGGTTGCCATCTAGATTCTACTGGTCGTACGAGGAAAGGGGATGATTTTTTGTCTTTAAGGGATGAACGTAAGAATACGAGATTTTTTTCGAGGGAAATAAGCGGGGACTCACCTCCATCCGTTGCCGACCTGGTCGACCGGGGATTCTGGTAGGGCGGTGCCGCTACCCCTGTAAGCAGGAAAAAAAACACTTGTAGGACACACGAGGAGGGGGATGGATGATAAGCGGGGATGATAATTGCTTAATTAGGTTTTTTTTTTCCTCACACACGTGTATGAGTGACGGATAATTGTGCGAGTAACGACGGACACAGTGTATCCGCCATTTTGATTTTGTAAGGGCTGATAAGAGGTTATTAAAAAAAAAGACATACATGAAAATCCTTATATTACATGAATAAAAAAAAAATGTGACATCGATAAAATGAATTTTTACATAGGTGATGAGACGATGAGAAAAAAAGTATGTGAAACGATAAGTAAAACGAGATAAGAAAAACCGAAGCGTCGATTTCCGTGGAAAATAATTTAATTGGGCGTCTCGACGCTCGCGACATGTTAATTGCGTTCGGGGAATAAAAAAATTAATATCCACCAAGATACAATCGCGGGTACCAGGTGCAACGTTCTTTCGCAAGAGCCGATTTATACGGGCACCGATCCATCCCGTATACGTTTCCTCTGTATTACTTTTTTTTTGTTCATTTTTTTTTTGTTCATTTTCTTCCTTTCATCCTTCGCCTCGAATTTTTTTTCAATTTTTTTTTTTTCTCTCTCTGTACACTCGCGCGCCGGTCACGGCAATTAGCCCGTGAGTCGCCATTAAAATATCGCCTTTGCGTCGTGGGCTCTTCCTTTGTCGCGGGAATTCGCTGATTTTCAATTTGCCGAAAGGTTCGCGAAACCTGTCTTGTACTCTTAATACGGCTCTTCCGTCGTTAGAGATATAACGGGTGTGCGAATTTATTGGGGAGCCAAATAATTAGCTGAGCTATAGCTGAAAGGTATAGGAAGGTCCAATGAAATTATTCGAAGGTCCCCGTAAGGGAGCCTTTGGGACGTCGAATGGACGAGCGGAGAATTCTGGATGAGAATCCTGAAAATCACGAGGCGTCCGGCGTACGGACGCTCCTGGCACCTGCGTCTAAAATAAAATTTTAATCACTGCCGGTATAGTTTGCAAGCAGCGTCGCGACGGCTTGACGATCAGCCGTCTCGAGGACAGCGACGCCCTGCGGTTTGGGAACAGAAGCTACGAGTTTACGTGTCCTCGTATCGCGTTAAAGCCGAACCATCTTTTCGTGGTCTTGGGGGAAGATAAGATTTTTAGTGGACGAGGAATTATCGCTCGTCGACATGTTTAAATTTTTGAATAATGAAAACGCGGCTTGCACCTGCGCGAAACGTCGACCGTGCGTATTGGGCTTAGGGTTATTTTTGCTCTCTTTACTTTTTTACGTTTTCTTGCTGTACCGAGTGAAATTGACGTAAGCGGAAGTGGGTGTGACGTCACTTCAAAGAAATGATCGTATCGCGTTTTGGGGATTTTTGGAATTGCAATTTGGGACGATGAGTCCTACTTTTTTTTTTTTTCGATGGAAGATACGTCGAGCAAACGCGAATTTTGGAAACGGGTTTCGTTTTATTCTGTTCTAACGGATTGGCTGCTGGTGGAAGTGGAAGTGGGAGAAGAAGCCGTTACTCGGTGTGGTCCAGTTTATTTTTTTTTTTCACTTTCGTAAGTTTGTCCCTCTGACGGATCCCAACGTGACCTGCACTGATATTTACGAAGTGAAATTTTGCGCGAAGGATGCTGAAGATTGAAAATTGCGCAACGAGACAATTTTGCGAACCCTTGGCTGCCCTCGTGTTTTTTCTCAGGATTCGAGCAATTAGGACTATGCAGAATCCAATAAGTGCAGGCGCTACGAAGGAGGGCTGGGTTATCGTAGGATAACGTAATGGATCGATGCATTTTTGAAAATTATGAAATTTAGGGAAAAAAAAATTTTTTTTCGTGGACAATGATGCGAATCGCGACTGAAGAATCGCACATCGCCCACAAGAGAAGATAGCGAATAATCGTATATTAAATTTTACATCGTTAAAAATATGGAGAAAAAAAAGCCCAGAATATGCAAGTCAGCAAAAGTAAATTGACTCGCGGCAAAGCGAAAGAACAAAAAAAAAAGTGCGACTTCCGTTATGAAAAAAGAGGAAGCAGGAAGAAAGAAAGCAGGACAAAGGAAAGGGAGAGTGGGGGAAAAGTCGAGATTTAGCAAAGCGGTTTTTGCACCGAGCGCAACAAGTGCACGTGCAGTATGCAGCTCGCGTCGGGGAGGCAGGAGGTGGGCGAACTAAAAGTGCATCGTGGGTTCGGGCCGGCAGGGCGGCCCGCGTCGCGACGCGCAGCGCCGGGACGGAGAAGCAGGCCGGCTGGCGCCGATCGGAAGTTCCGGCAGGAGGTGGTGGTGGTGGAGGATGAGGAAGAGGCTGAGGTAAAGGGGTGAGCCGAACGGGAGGATGGGAGGCTGGGAGGAGGGTGGGTCGCCACGAGGCCACGAGGCCACGAGGTTGGCACGCGCCCCGTGCAACGCGACTCATTCCTGGCAGAGTCCGAGGAGTCCGGCTGCTGAGCCGAGAGATGCACCAGCCCCACCCCTCATCTCCTCATCTCCTCATCTCCTCATCTCCCGAGCACCTTGCATCCTTGCGAATGAATGAGAGAGGGAGGGGGTGCGCGCACGCGCACAAGTAGATGCACACACGCGAGCAGAGGGACCGCTGGCGCACGGTGCACTTCTCGAAGTGAATGCAGGGTAGAGTTGCAAGCAAAGTGCATCTCGGCCGGTGCTGGACCAGGGGGGTCAATCTCATTGTATCGCGGAACCTGACCGTGCTGTGCGCGCCGCGAGGTGCATCGGCCTTGTTATGCAAATCGGCAAAAGTGCAAGGGCCAAATACGGCCGACTGGTCTAAGTCGAGAAATTATGCATTTCTGTGCATCTAATGCAGTTTTACCTAGCCGGATGCACTTTGCGACTCTCTTCGTGTCCCGAGGCTGCTGCCATTCCTTTCTTCTTCTCTGTTTGGCTTTTACCTCAATTTATCTCTTTCGGTACTTTTATCTCTTGAGAGATCCTCCCTCCCCCCTGTAAACTACAGATTCTGATTTCGTGTAGAACAGACGTTTCGAGGCTCCTGACTACTTTGGTGGTAGAGGAAGCTGTTCGGATTTACTGACTGCACCGCAGCTGCATATGGGATGCATCGGATGCATCGTATGCATGTGGGTGCGTATAGCTGCTGCCAAACGGGAACTTCCACTGGGATTGGAAGGATCAACCGAACGGATGCAACGAGCACGTGACTCCATTGTCATACTCGGGCACGAGCTGGACTATTCCTTTTTCGAGTTGGCCAATTTGCGGTTCAGGATTCAAAAAATAAAAAAACGAAAGTGGTGCCTGCGATGCCGCCGCTTCTTCCACACACAGTTCTGCTGCGCGGATACTTTTGCTCGAATTGCTTAGCAAAGGAGCCACCAGCCCAGCCCTGAGCCATGGCGGCGGCTTCCTCTCTCAATGCGGCTCGAGGGCAATTTACTGGAATTGCGGATCGAATAGAGAGACAAGAGGGAAAAAGGAGGAACGAAATAAAAATGAGAGAGAGAGAGAGAGAGAGAGAGAGAGAGAGAGAGAGAGATCAAGAATGTTAAGAGGAAAAGGTCCTAGCCGAATCCTGTAGATATTATGACCGCTAGGGGTGGCAGAACTGCCAGAGCTGCCAGGGATGAGAACCTTGTCGAAACTAGTTCCTTTGGCAACTCTCGGCGTTCCTTCTTTTTCCTTTTCTTCTTCGTCTATTCTTTTCTCTTCTTTTCTTTTTTCCCCCTGCCCACCCTATTTCTCTACATTTTTTTTTTCTTCATCCTCGTGTCTCGAGCCTCTTGTACTTTACATTTGAAACATATCGGCTTATATGGAAATGAATGTTTAGTCGTGCATCCGAGCTAAACATCGCGAGAGAGAGAGAGAGAGAGAGAGAAAAGAAATAAAGAAGGAATAGGAAAGAGGGTCGATCGGTGAAAGGGTGTAAGAGTGAAAGGGTTGAGGCCCCCTCAACCCCTCGGAGACTCCACACATACGCACACACTATACAGCATAGATACCAGACAACTAGATTCTCTGCCAAGCATATAGAAACTCGCCGGAAGTGATAGGCGACTGCACTCGACTGGTTCCTTTCCCTCCCCTTTGCCATCCCTCTGCTCTTTTATTTTTTTACCCCATATCTCTCTCTCTCTCTCTCTCTCTCTCTCTCTCTCTCTCTCTCTCTCTCTCTCTCTCTCTCGCACACGTACATAGGACCCACCTATAATCCTCCCCTTGCCAATTTGTCAGCTGCCCGCGGCGAAGAGCAAGTAATGAGCAATGAGAAAGATAACTCGCACGCAGTATTCATGTGGATATATAAATACATATATATATCCAAAGTTATCGATCACTATCGATAAACAATTGATTTCTTCTCCTGGTAAATTAGGCTGATCCAGTAACGCACCGCACTTATCGCGGCTCGAGTATGCTGATCCGCGATACGCCGCGTCGTAACGTCCTACGAATAAACGCAGAGAAACAGATTGCAGTTATGGCACGAGCGAGCAGAGTCCAAAGAAAAAGAAGCAGCAGCCTGTTTGGCTGAGTCGGCGGTTCGGTTAGGCCGAAAGGAGCGTTTGGCGCTGAGTGCGGCTGAGCGGCTGAGCGGCTGAGCGGCTGAGCAGTTCAGCCCATGTAGTTTCTTCGACAGAAGGCAGGTGCCACATTTTTTTGTCCCTCCAAGACTCGCTTCGACCGAGAAGGCTGGCTCGTTGCGCCTGCCACTTCAGCGGCTCCCAAATATGTCTCAATGAGAGGAACGACTGGTGGGTAATGGGGGTACCGAGGAGAGAGCGAGAATCAAAATCAGATTTAAGCGCGTGCCTGATAACGGCTGATAATATTCCTACGGAGGTACGAGATAATGTTTACTTTTTCAAAATTTGAAAAATTTTTTTATTAAGTCGATTATCCATGATCCGACATTTTTTAAGGGAATTTCGTCGTTTCGCTTGTAAACGATCTTAATCCGCTGTATGTCGATCGGATGACAATTGGCCGGACGAAATTTCTAATGGCGATTTTCGTTGACCAGATTTTTTAAGATTGTCACGTGTACCGAACGTGAGTGGAGATAAGAATTGAAAATGATTTTTTTTTTTTAATTTTAAGGAACACCGGATTTTGGGACGAATAAGGAAATTGAGTTCCACTGGTGCTAATCCCGATTATTTAACGTGACCATACTCGCGGGAGTTTACACTGAAAGCGCACGCGCTGCTTCATCCTCTCATTATGCTCGCGTTACACGCGATCTTCCAGATAGCGTGAACCTAACCTAACCTTATCCACGAGACAGCCATTCCTATGGCTGTTAAGGCCGATAGTCGCTTTGCCACCCCTTTGCCTCGACTCTACCCACTTAGCCTTGTGGTCCTCCTTCCCGATTTCCTCTTCCTCTATCCTTCCTTCTCTTTCGTCCTCTTCTTCTCTCTCTTTCAATTTTTTTTTTATCCTCTTATCCATCCACACGACGATACCTCTCGCGAGAGACGATGCTTATAAATAGGGATAATTACGGGCTCGCGCAGTAATTGTCCACTTAAATTAGAAAAGGATCGTGCGAAACGAGTCGAAGCCGAAGCGGAGCGAACGTCGTAACTGTGGGGTTCGGATGAAAGCGAAGAATAGATATGAAAATCGAGAAAATATGATGAGAGAAAAAAGAAGAAAAAAAAGCCAAGTGAAAAAGGTGAAAAATTTTGGAAAATTTTATTTTTAAAAAAACTCACCGTTTTTTGGCTCCACCGGCTACGGATGGTTCGACCACCAGTGTAGATCCAAGATAGTTGTATCCTGCAAGTATAAAAAAGGAATTTGATTATTTTGATAAAATAATTTTGAAAAATTACCGATCTGAGATCGATACGTAAAATTATTTGGAATTAAGGAATTTGAAAAATGCGTTAAAGATTGGAAGCAACGTATCGCCACGCTCCACTCAACATACTTTGACAGCAGGTGTGTCCATAGGGATTACCGGAGGAATTGTGATCGATCTCGATCGGATCAAGATCAAAGTTGAGTTATCGATCGTTCGATACAAGCTCGTCCAGCATCAATGGGTCCAGTATGCTCTAAAGGATGGGAGTTACGTCCTATGATTTTTCCCATGGTTCCCTATGGAAAAGCCCATGGTCGGGGATATGGTAAACCATAGGTGTAACAAAACGGTCATCCAGCGAGCTGGTCAGACAGCAACAGCTTTTTCCAAGGCACGTTCGTCGTGGTTCTAGGTTAGATTTCTAAGCAGCACGCGGTACAGAATGGACGGAATCGCACGTTGTCCGTCCCGTATCGTTCACTCATATTCTAATCAGGATCAAGAGGTTATGTGAACGTATCTAAGGACGGGCTCTCGGGGTTCTGGATTCCGCGCCCCAGCGTCGCCCCAGCGTCGCCCCAGCGTCGCCCCAATATCCAGGACGACTACTAGTTATCCACGCGTATTTCCTTTCCTTTCCTATGCGCCAGGTGTCTCTTCTACCGGTCGACCCATCTAATTTCCTAACCAGTTCTACCTGCATCACGAAAAAATTCTAACTATTTGCCTCGTCCGTTCCTTTTTCCTCCTGTGACCGTTTGGCCAGGCCAGGACGAGGCCTCTTCACGGCGCGGACTTGGACGAAGACGTCCCGAGGACGTCCGGACGAAGTCACGACGGGGACGTCCAGGGTCTTTGGTATTGACATGTGCATTTACTATTGGAAAATTGAATGGGCGCCACATGGGACTGAGACCCTTAGGTAGGCTCGCATGTAAGGGGTGTATTAAAAAAAAGTATGAAGAATCAGACCAAAGTGGATTAATACGTGGACAGATAGAGATGGAAGCGTTTTGTATCGAAGGATGGGATTTTTAGACATTTCTACGGGGAAGTCATATTTTCAAGCTGTTAAATTGGCAGACGTGGAGGAGATGCGCAGGACACGGGGCTGCTCGTATAAAGGTAAAATGGCTACAGGGCATTTCAAAAGTAGCGCGACCGGCAGGGCTTTGTTGACAAGCGGCCGATAGGAATCTGAAAATTTATTTAGAATATACCGAACACAGGGTGGGCCTGGACACGGGTCTGAATGGGCCCTGCGAAAATAGGGAGATCTCACAATGCCGTGTGTGGCGAGTGGCGGAATTGTTCGCGAGGAGTCCATTAAATGCAGCAGAATGCTGGGTACAATGAGGTACCTAGGTAGACGAGGAGCCTATAACGGGGAGAGACTAGCTTGGGAATTGGGAATGAATTAAAAATACGAGTATGAATCCTCGGGTGAACTGGAGAGTGAACTAGGCGAAGAGGAGGAAAGTGAAAAAGAATTTAA
The DNA here is from genome assembly GCA_030142375.1 of Calameuta pallipes. Taxonomy (NCBI): domain Eukaryota; kingdom Metazoa; phylum Arthropoda; class Insecta; order Hymenoptera; family Cephidae; genus Calameuta; species Calameuta pallipes. Next base: position 801,034 of record JARQSW010000690.1, on the reverse strand, counting down.
AAAAAAAAAAAGAGAGAGAAAAAAAAAGAAGAAGGACTAGATGGCTACTTAGAATGTCCCGTATGTGCGAGAAGGGGGAACCCCCTTTCTCTCTCGAAAAAGATTCGGTTCCTGTCCGGCATTCCCCGCATTCCCTCCTGTTCCTCACGTTGAACCAACAGGTTTCATGCAAAAGGCAATTGGCAACAAAGTGTCAAGAGACCAGATACAGCGTTTACAAACGTTAACAAGTATTTTCGCGAGGGACATTCCAGCGTCCTGTAGGAGTGCGATAAAAGTCTTTTTTTTTTGTCCCCGAGGCAAATTCCACTTCAGGCTGCCGACCTTTACGAACTAAAGAGAGGCGTTGAGCCAGGCTTAGGGGTTCCCATGAAATCCCATGAATCGCGAACGATTTCACGTTCACGGGAGTAAAAGATCCTGCACTCCTGTGCCAGGCTTCCGTTCCAGCAGGCTAGCATAAGATTACCGGAAAATCCAGGCTGTTGCCGTGACGAGATCAGGCGAGTCGAAACCCAAGAGGGATTAGGCTGCCCGATACAGACCCACGCTACGAATTTGAATTCTTCGAAATGAAAAAAAAAAGTCAAAAGACCCAAAAGCAGTACCCCTCCCCTGTTCTTATTTTTTTCTCACTACGTCATAACGCACTGTCGCTAAATTATGAAACGCCTCTCCTCAACCGTAAATTTATCTATTCTCTCTAAAGCGTCTCCATCATCCTGGACAAGATCATCGTCTGCATTATCTGGCAGATCCGTGATTAACGACCGCGTCGTTCTAGTCGGAACTCTCATAAGGTCCCTAAAAATGTCAAATATATCACCTAGAGCAATGGTGTCCTTATTGAAAAAAAAAAAAAGTAACACAGCCAAACTGGGCCCTTGGCGCCACGTACGGGACACCCGGTATATAGCTCAAATATACCGACATCGCATGGGGCGCGCAGGCTAAGAAATGCAGAAACAGCAGTTGCTATGCTAGGTGGTAGGTACCTATTCTTCCTCGAATACAGACGCATCTCTAAGCAGCGGCAAAGCGACGACGAGGACGAGGAACAAGCGCACATGGACGCGCGAGGGATCCTCGCACGGAGATACGTGTGTACGAATAACTGGTATGTGCGTGTAGGTAGGAGAGTAAGGGAGAGAAAGACACACATATATATATATATATCTCCGAGGCAGTAGAAAAGTGAGAGAATTTTGTATTGAGAGTGAGAGTGAGTCCGCAGTCGGTTTTAGGGTGTGCTCGTGAGTGCGGAGAGCCAGGGCTGAACGAAGCAAGTTTTAGGGAGCCGGTGGATATGTGGGCAAGAGAGTAGGTTAGGAGGCACGAGGTACCTGAGTGAGATGGAAGGAAGCCATTTTTGAGGGTTAGGAGTAGGACAGCAAGTGCCTTTATAGTGGGTCACTACTAGCCGGCACCCGGCCGGCCGAGTAAGGCTCAAGGTCTTTGCTGCTCCCCTAAGCGAAAACTACCAGGTAGGTGAGAGCCTAGTGAGTTGGTGAGTGAACGAGCTTAGGTAGGTATGTAGGCAGGTAGGTAGGCAGAGTAGGTAGGTTAGGTAGGTTAGGTAGGTTAGGTATAGATCGTGGTTTATACCTACCTAATATATATTCATTCCTTCATCTATTTGAGCAGCATTGCCGAGTTTCTATTCTGTAGTGAATTGCGCGTTGGGGATAATGTACGGTGAGATTCAAAGAATCGAGATGAGACGATGAAATTATCTTAAGATTAATAATGTAGGGACGGATGTTATGATGATTGATCTGGGTCTTTTTTTTTTTAATTTTTGAATTGAATGATTTAGGGATTTTGGAATTTAGATTTTTTTTTTGTTCTAGGATAGAGACGCGGTTTGAACTTTCTGTTACGTTTCCTGTTCTCTTGGTCGTGTTCGGACGCAGCATTGGAAAACCGGAAACGCTAGTCTCCAGGGTGACCCTCGATGAGTTTCCCTTTTGAGGTGGTAGATTTTATCTAGGGGATGACATAACGGGGTGTTTGAGACGAGCACTGGCTCCATGGGGAAGTAATGAAATATTTGGGTTGCGCGGTTGCCAATGAGAATGGGAATGAGAACAGGTTCCTGTTGTGCATTCCAGGGAGATTCTGAATGACCGATCCTTTGGACACGGCGGTTAGCGCTACTAGGTACATAAATTGTTATTTGGTTGGCAAATATCATAGACATTGTCACCAGGAGTCATAGGGATTTAATGAAAATATTTATATTTTCTATATAATAAATATTATATTCAATCGGGATATGAAACTATGTAAAAAAAATATATATATATAAAAAAAACCTCATTTGTCTATACACACAAAATGGCGCTTTTAATCCATCCAACTCGCAATGGGATATCCAATTAATTTGGCAGTGACAATTCGTCAGGGTTGGATAGCAGGAGCGGCTAAAACGAAAGGCCAATGGCGGCACTAGACAAAAGACAATAAAACAAAAGCCAAAAGACAAAAGACGAGGCCGTTGAGATCCTTCTCGGGAAAATTCATATCGAACAAAGGGATAAACTGGAAAGGTTTTAAGACGGGAAATACGAAAGTGAAATATTGAATATATAATTTAAATATACATATACCAAGAACGTATGAATAAGATCGGGTCGGTATGTGTGTTTAGGATAGAAAGAAAAATAATGGCGCTGTCCACCTTATGCGAAATGAGATCGTATAAGAGTCAGACGAATTATACGGTCAAGAACATAATTCGGCGTTTCGGTTTGAGCTTCTTCTAAGCGTTCGGTAGAGAGAAAAAAAAAAGAGTCTAGTAAAAATCGGCCCGAGAGACGGCTTGGCCTTGTGGCATACTTCTCTCCCTCTCAGTCGGGCGGTCGGCTCTCAGCGTGAGAGCCGTTCGGACTAAGAGAGCACGAGAACTGCCAGAACCACAATGGATTACTTAGGTGGGTAGGTTAGTTTGCCGAATGAACCGAACGGAACGGAACGGAACGGAACGAACCGAGCGAATCGAGAAAGCCGAATGAACGAACCCACGCATGTTAAGATAGGTCCTGACCGTCCTGACTGCGAATTCAGGCTCATCGGCTACACTCGGCAACACTCGAGATCCTCTCTGTCTCTTTTGCTCTCCTCCATTCCTCTTTATTACTTTGACAGAGCGATTCCTCTTCTCCTCTGTCCCCTTCGAGACCCTTGACCTCTCAGCTTTTCAATTTTCTAACGTTTCTTCGAATTCACGTTTAGACAGTAATTTTCGTAAAAATTTCTTTCTCAACTTCGTTACTCTTTGCGTGACTCACTTTTTCTATTTATATATACGTTTTCCTTGATAATATTCAGTGACTGCTGTACCTATTTCTATCTTATTTCTGTGAATTGTTGTTTCTCCGATATCGTCGCACGTCAAGGAAAATCATTCTCGCTGCTTGTCACTTCCGACGAATCGCTTGATGCTTCCGTTTGATTGAGTTTTGACAATTACAAAAGAATAACATAAGTCAATTAACGTTACGGAGAAGCCATCGAATTTTCGTGACGATACGAAGGAGTCAAAGTCCAAGTGGGCCGAATTGACGTTTTCCAGCGATTACCAATTAGCCTGTGCAGTCTCGACAGTGAGGACAGACTGACAGGCCGCACCAAAATGAACAATTGGATCGTAAATCTCGATTAAGTGGGATGCAATTTCGCTCTGGCAATGCATATAAAATGAATTGAAACGGTGCCTCCTCGTTACACATTTGCCTCACTGCGTGTCCCTTCCGTTTCGAAATCACTAATAAAGAGCTGCATTAAACCCTAATAAGAAGACTTTCTTTCACTCGACAATCACTAACCCATAACCTGACGAAATTGACAGCCGAGGGCGCGACGCTACTGAACGTAGCTATTAGTTCCCGAAACGTCCGTAACCAGCGCCACTCGCGCGACAGACCATCAATCCGATTGAACGTCTCGAACCAGCAACGTTTTCGTTCGTGAAATTAAACGATGAGACTTTTTAAACGCGTAAACAGATAAAGACCTTTATCTGAATGAGTGGACAAAGTTCAGAGTGTAGCTGAGTTTACGGTTAACCAAAAAAATACAAGTATCTCCGTTAACGGATGCATAAAGCCAGAGAGACACTAGTGATTACGCGCATGCGCACTGGACACTGAACGTAGGTAAGACGCACGATTTGTTTAGAATTCTAATTTTAGATTCTACATTGTTCTAGTTAATTCTGGACTATCGACTGACAATTAACGTACCTACAGTTACCCTATGCTTTACTATAGTCAGTTTATTTACGCCACCCTAAGCCAGTGTGTGATACGTTACGCCTTCTAATGGCTACCTATCTAATCATAACGGTTTTTCCAAAATGGGTGCAGGCTACTAGGCCTTTTCATTAGGTAATTCAAACGGACGGTTATACAGGGTGATACATATATAAGAAGAAAGTGAAAGGAAAGGGGTCAAGACTCTCAGGAGAAAGAACGAAGGTAGGATAACACTGGAAAGAATTTAACGCAATGGCGTATATAAGGAGGAGTGGGGCTAAAGAGAAATGTAAAAAATATTTGTAGAGGAGAAAAAGAGGGAAAAATAAATGCAGCAGGGTCCCGTTCGCAGATTAAATCACTCGGTCAGTTTTCTTTCTGGTGCCGGCCCGGACAAAGGACGCCGTTCTCGGAAGAGACTCGCTTGAGACTCGAGAATTAAAATAATATCCGCTCGTTCAGAGATTAATGGCGTCCGCGACTGTGTAATTTTTCTCCTCCGGCATCGAGGATTCGGGAGGCTCCTGAAATATCCTTGAATATCCTGGAATCGAGTGCGATTGAAAATTCTGACAGCCTTCCGCGAATTCCGTCTCTACTTTTGGATCCTTTTAACAACGAATTCTAACCCTTTTGGCAGTCGCAACCTTTTTGCCTGATGATTTTCATTTTCATTTGCTGCCCGTATATTCTGCACTCGCGCGTAGACGTAAAATTGCATTGGGACGTTAATTCACATTTATTGGAACGGACTATAGATTTTTAAGGATATAAATTAATTAGTCCAGTTCTCCATTATGAATGGAAGTCCTATATCTTTCTTCTGGTCATCCTCCTTCTATTCTATTCGACTTTGTCCCTTTTCACCCATTTTTAGATCATTCCCCTAGTTCTCCGGAAACGGCATGCAACTCTGTCGGAGACAGCTGGTCCTGTGAGTGATGCTGCGTAGGTCGTTTCGATCTGGACATATTGTTAAGGAAATTCAACTCTATAATCCTCACTCGTTACCTTCGTGAAAAGTAGCCAAGTGCCGCCGGAAACGGATATGGGAATGCGTATGTACGGCTATAAAACGCCGACGTAAATTTACGTCAAAAGTGAAAAGACGGCTAGAGGGAAAGAGGTCGTAGAGTCCGTTAAAGTCCGATGTAAACCAGCACTAAAAATTTTCAAATAAATTTATCGACTATAAATTCGAAGGAGAAAAAGTTTCGGGAAGCTTGAAAATAAATATTATTTTTCAACTAAAAATTATTTTCAAGATCGGCCGATCTCTGCGTAAAGGACGCTGATGCGTCGAGACGTCGTTGGCAGCGATAACGAGTGGCGCCTCTCGCTTCCGATTTCTGATAATCAAAACCGATACTCTCTTCCTTAAGAAGTCACATCTCTAATCTTTCAAATCCCCTAAAATTCCTTGACTTTTTTTTCCTGCCGATCGATAAACAAACCAAACTCTACTGGTTAACGTTTAACGACAATAAAGTTTTTGTATCGTAGCCTGGAGTAAACTTCAATTCCGTTCAATAAAATCGATAACGATTAAATGGATCATTTAAAGTACCGATATCGATTGACTCAAAAGTCATTGATAGAATTATATAAAAAGAGTCAATAAAAAACTTACGATACAAAAAAATGATAACGCGACTCTCGTAACCACTGATAGTCGTCAAACGAGTACACGAACTTTTCCGGAAACTCCCGAAATTAATCGAAGACGGTCCCGGTGTCCCCGAAGGAATGACTTTTTCGAAGGGCAGGTGCTGCTTGGCACGCGACAAATCGAGGCTTGTGCACGGTTGCGCAATTCACGGTGAGCACGAAATCTCGATTGAACAAAAATTCGTATTTCTTTGCCAGGTTGGTACCAGGACGAGTCCAGGAGCTACGAAACGACGCTCCGCGTCGCTAAGGTTGGTACGTCCTGTAAATGAGGGAACAATCGCGTAATTGTTCTTCGGGTGTCGTTTTTCAATCGCCATGACGTCACTGATCGAAGGCGGGAAATTCAAACGGACGTCTGTCCGCTGGGCGTGTAAAAGTGGCGACTTTGAAAAATGAAAATAACGAATAGACTCGGAATTGTGGACCGGACTTTATACAGGGTGAGGCAACGTTAATAAAGAATGCAGCAAAGTCATGCGGTTTATTTGTTAGGAGGCCTATCGGTTCGCATCGATCAGATAGCTGTCTATCTGTATGCTAATTAGTCAGGTTTTTCTTGCATTATGCAGTACGATTCAAGTGCATCAGATGCATTCTGCACGATAACGTGTATTAAAAGCGGAGAGCCGGCCCGCAACGTGGGTTCCAGCCGTGACGTCAAAATTACAAATTCATAAATTCACTCGAACCTCGAATCATCAATTACGAAACACCGTTGCATCAAAATACTTTCGCCTGATAGGCTGATCGTGAGATTTTTCAAAAATCAAAATTTTTTTTTACTCTCACATTTCGACAACATTTATCATAACGTAGACCCTAATATACCAATACGTTATACTGACATACTAATTCTGTGCATACTTAGACGCATATGAGACGTATCAACGATTTAGATTCACTGGCCCGATGTACCCGATAGATTTCACAATCGAAATGCAGATAAGATAAGAGCGACCAAATTAAAGCAGATAGCCAATAATCCACGACTAAGGGAAGAGAAGCCAATACGCGAGGCAAATTTTCCGAGCGATCGAGGAGGGACGTTTTTTTTTTTTTCATTAAATAAAAAAAAATTTCCTCTATTTCAAAAAATTTAAAAAAAATCAAAAACGAAGTTAGATAATTGCTTTAATTATATTTAACAGAGGGGCAAAGACTGAAGAATCGTTCGGCTATATTTCACTGGACGAATAACGTACGTCTCATATTTGATAGTCGTAGGTCCTGTGTATACCTATATCGTAACGAATAGCTAACACGGTAATCAGAAGTTTCATTGGGGTCCTCGTCGACTCGTTACGTACTCGTGAAAAATGATAATGCTCCTCGCATTGGCTTGGCGAGCCTATTACGACATAGGGTCGTGCTTAAAATACGTTTTGGGGCTGAGTAAAACACGGGGGACGTTATAGGTGGGCGAGAGACGCGCGGGAGTCTCGTTAGTCGGTGAAAACAATCGTAGCGTCCCGAAAAGAGAAGCCAAGAAACGGGAGCGAGACGTTAGGGGAGGGGAGGGGGGGTCGCCGAGAGAGAGAAAAAGGTAAAAAAAAAAATTACAAAAATTCCAAGACACACGCGACACATACGTAATTCGAGTTAATAGATTCGAAGTATTTAGACGTCGTACATGATCGAAGCGTCTTACGAGGATTTTAAACGGATATCCGAAGTGTCCGAACTAAAATCTCTACTTAGGTTAGGCTTAGCGATAAAATCCAGACGCTGTCATCGATATTGGATAGCGGGTATCAATATTTATTTGGAAAGTACGGCCGTCGATTAGAATACGTGTATAGGGAGTCGGTCCAATAAGATTTTTGATCGAGGTAATATTTATAAGGAGGTATAAGTTTTTAAATTTCTACGTTAAAGTCAACGAGGAGTGGATTGTCCGTCGGGTGGGAGAGGGAGAGAGAGAGAGTATCGACGCATGTAGCGAGAGGAAGCGAGAGGGAGTCAGGAGAGCATGAAAGAATGTGGCAGTTTCCTGTCGACAGCACCGAGTCATTCCGATCGTAACGTCTGACTCCCTTCTGCCGCTGACTTTTAAGGTTCTTAAGACTTTAGGAGCGTCGTGCGCGGGACACTAGTGCCAGGGATCTGCGTTGCGCGAGCGGACTGTGGTAAGGGGTATTGCTTGTGTCACGCATAGGAAGCTCGAGTCTGTGGGGAAAGAGAGAGAGGAGTGGGGACGAGATGAGATAAAGGAAGATGAGATGACGATATGGGGTTGGGGGTACGGTGCTGGTGTCGGTGACTGACGAAGCTACAGAGAAAACGATGGAAGTGGGAACGTCGTTGGGTGGTTGTGTGAAGTTGGTAGGCCTGAGGGGGGGGGAGCTGGGAGGGCAGAGGGAGAGCAAGTTGTTAGCCGGAGGAAGAGGCGTCGTGACTCAGTACAAGCCTATGCAAGCGAACCTAACCTGACCGTAGCTAGACGGAACTTAGGCCTAAAACCTAACCTACCAAACTAGTTCTGCTCTCGTGGCGGAGCTAACGCTCTTCTGGCATTTTGTAGATACGTGACATTTTCGAGACTTCGGACTGGCAGCGGGTCATTTCGAACGGGGGTTCGATTCCCATCGAGTACAATTTTTTTTTTTCTTCGAAACACGTAAGTGGACGCCGGGCGTTGCGACGCTCGAGTTTTTCCTTATCTGGTGCACGACGGAAACAGAATTTAGGCGTGAAAAGTGTCGGGACGTAGACGGGAAGAGATTCGTTATCGGCGTGCAGCAGGTTTTTTTTTTCGTCTGAAATATATTATAACGGGTGTTTCGTCATTGATTTATCTACGTAAGAAGTGCAATTACTTAATTTATTTTTGCGATCAGACTGTTGGCAATGATTCCTACGGTTAATATGGAGACTGACGATGTTTTACGTTGCTCGAAAGGCTGTCGATGATCGTCAACGAATTTAGGCTTAGCTCCCACAAGGTTGGCAGCCCTGGGATGCAAGTGTGACGAACCGATTAGCGCCTTCGAATGAGTCTGACAAGTTTCTAACGAATACCTCGAAAATTCCACAAAGTCGATAGACACGAAATTCGACGGTAAAGCAGTTTCCTCTCTTATCGCATGCGCCGTGTCTCGTTAAACTGTAAATCCGAGCGACAATTTGAGACACGCAAATTTTTCATTTCGGTCCGTGAAAAATTCTTTCTTCGTCTTCGTATCACCGGCTAGTCCGTCCTTCTCGCTCTTTTCCACCGGCACTGCGTGTCTCGTTTTCTCCCATCGATACACGTGGCTGCTATTAATGCGCGTCTCGTGTAATTTCAGCGCCAGGGACGCCTCGACGTTACGATTCCACAGTTTTCTCCGTCCCGTCGTTCCGATCGGCCCGTAACCGTCCGTTTCGCCGTCGCCACGAACAATTATCAGGAACTTATCTACGCGGCGAAACACGCGTGACCTTGCTGCTGTAGACAAACGGGCCGCCATCTTGGGCAATCCGCCGGCCGGCATGCGCCTGTCCTCCTCACCACGTGGACAAATTTTCCAAGCCATAAGTAGACCGGGGGCTATCGGCCAGTAAACACGTATAACCCAGTGACGATATTCCTCCGAGATCCGGCAGTCGCCATCCCGAATAACAGAAGCATGGAAAAGAGAGAGGGCGACACTGTAGCAAAGGAGACGGCGAAGTAGGAGAGAGAGAGTAAATATTCCTTTGGGAAAAATAACGCAGCTTCGAGCCGCTGCCTACCGAAAGCGCTAGTGTAGCTTCGCTGGCATCGTTGGACTCGGCCAGCCAGACATCCTAAACTAGTAGACGACTAGACTAACAATACAAGAACCCGGGGTGGATACGGCTGGTAGGAATAGAGTGGGGAGTGAGGAGGGCAGGAGGGGAGGTGAGGGGAGGGAAGGAACAGGGAACTAGAAAATTTCTCGCTTGGCTGAAGAACTAAAATTCCGAGTCCTTTCGGGGTGGCTTTTTCTAGGCGTTCGGGTACGACGGCCGAGACAAGTCGAGCGCGATAATAATAAGACGAGTCTCCTTCGATGCGTGATTTAATCCACGTATATTCGCGGCGTCGAACGTACCGAGGTGCTATTTTTAGCGTTGACTACCGTTTCCCCAATTGATCGTTCGCCATTAAGCACGTGGATCGCCACACCTGTGAACCCGCACGCGTTCTAAGACGGAAAAGACGATTTCTCCGGTGGCTTATCTTTTATATAGAGGCTTCTCTCGATCTTTCTTGGGGAATAAATAAAGTTCCTAGGAGTAAAGGGAGAGGCGCTCGTATCTACGGTGGGGGACGCGCTTGTTGCAGATGGCGCTGCGGTAGGGCTTTACCGGCTCTACTGGAGAAGCGTGGAAAACGAGCGAAACGTCTGGACCGAACGAAATTTAACCGCCTAATCGTTTCTCGTTATCCTACCGTCGTGAAATTGTCATTGTGATTTTCGAATGTCTATTCTCCTCAGGTACAATTATTATGTATCTCTAAAACGTTGCACTCTCGTCCACTAGTTTTCGGGTGAGACACACACGCGTCACCAGGAGTAACTATAACCTAATTAACGGGACCATATGTGCTTTGACGTAATCGAAATGCCGCGTATTATACGTAAATATTGTAAAAGCGTTAACATGCTGATATTGTTGCGTGCCGAAAAATAGAAACTTACCTGACACAAGTGGCTCATTGTTCGTACAGTCAAAGAAAAGGAAAAGCATTATCTGACTTTGTACGCGTTTACTTGCTTAAATATTTGTCTAAGAATTTGTCTCTTGAGAGACGTTAAAATATTCATCGTTCACTCGTACGAGCTAACGAGTCTCCGTCAGCGGAGAACTGGACGAAATAATCTAGATAATCGAACAGAGATAGAAAGCCTGTCTCGATTGCTCGCGACTGGCTTCCTACTTCAGAGCATGCTCGTGGGGTTCTGCGCAAGGCGGGAAAAATGGCTGATGAGTCGACAGCTGGAAAAGAAGCATCATCCTACAAAAGCATTGTCATTGTCAAGCGCTGTCAATAAGCATTGCCAGTATAATTTCTCTCAAGCTAGAACGAAGCATCGTTGTCATTGGAAAATAGAAGTCAGCAGCAGCAGCAAAACGTCGTGACAAGCGTGTCCAGGCTCCGTGAGCATTTGGCAAGCGGCGTTTCACAAGCATCTTCTCTAAAGCCTTGGCGAGGAAGCGGAGGAAGCGTCGACGTGCGTCCAGGAGGCGTCGTGAAAAGCGTCGATTGAGCCTGTGCGAGCGTGGCTGGATCTCAGGCGGCAGGAAAAGCGAAAAAGAGCAATTTACGTGTTTGGAAGCATAAGCGGGGAAGTGATACAGTGTGAAGCGTAAGAGAGAAAGAGAGAGAGAGAGAGAGAGAGAGAGAGAGAGAGAGAGAGAGAGAGAGGAGAGCGGCAGTAGGAGAGGGGAGGGTAGGGGTGGGTGGGAGAGACAGCAGCAATACGTATGCGTATGAGATTAGGTTAGGTGTCGCAGGTGGACTCACCATTGAGCTTGTCGATCGCCCGATCGGCCGTGGACTGGTCGATGCAGTCGACGAACGCGTAACCGCCGCGCTTCACCAGGATCGTCGTGCACGACAGATTGTGATCCTGGAACAACTGCCGGAGTGCGTTCTCGTTACAATCCGACGGCAAATTGCCGACGTAGAGCTTCGACATGGTGCTCGGCTCGCTTTTCGAGGACGCTATGGTGATGCCTTTTCTTTTATCGAGGATCCGGAGTGACTAGTCGACGATGCTCCCTGGCACGTCCCTTCCTCCCTCTCGCGTCTTGGCTCTCCACTTCTTCCTCGGGCACCTTCTCCTGGGTGCTGCTCCGTGTCTCCGAAGTCCGATGCTGACGTATTTTTCCTTCGGAGGTTACGGTGAGTCGGGCTGTCGATGAATCTGTCGATCGATCAAAATTCCTGTATCGGCGGAGAGCTCGCTCGTGCGCATGCGTCGACGATCGCCCGAAGATAACAGGGAGAACGAGGAGTTCGCGTTTTCCCGGCACCGATATAACACGAGTAACCACGAGCACGAAACACGAGAATTACGATACGGGGGACGACCGGGCGTAATTTTTTGGAATCCGGTTTGACGCGAGGATGTCTAGGATACGCTCTAACTTACTGGTCGGAGCGTCTACGGGGTCGGCGTGTGAGTCCGGGTGACGTCGGGGGACTCTGCTGAAAACGCGGGACGCGATCACGACGAGGAGGACGACCAGGGCCCGATGTGCTGCCCGCCGATGTTGCTCTGCTCGAACAAGAAGAGGTAGTCACGTGTCGCCGCTCTTTGGCCCTCTCTCTCTCTCTCTCTCTCTCTCTCTTTCTCGTTTACGAGCTCCTTCTTTATCCCTTTCTCTCTCACGGACTTCTCCTACTCTGTAGCTCCTTGGCTCCACGCGTTTCCTTCTCTCTTGCTCTCGTGTTTTGCCTACTCTCCCCTCTACCCTCTCTCTCTCTCTCTCTCTCTCTCTCTCTCTCTCTTACTCTCTCGTGCTCCGTTGTCGATGCTCTCCTTATCTATATGGTCTGCGATTCCGGCTGTCTCTCTCTCTCTCTCTCTCTCTCTCTCTCTCTCTCTCTCTCTCTCTCTCTCACTCTCTCCCCCAATGCGAGAGCCTTTCAGTGTCTTCCCTGGTGACGCTCGACGTGGTGGACGTAGCCGCTGCTGACGGTGCAGACGAAGCCGACGAAGCCGGTCGACCCGATTGGACCTGGTTAACCGGCGCGCGCGCTAGCTCGAATTTTCTTAGCCGAATAATAAACTCACGGGTTGCTTTTCTCGCAGTTTCTCTCTCTCTCTTTCTCTCTCCTTTTCTCTCTCTCCTTCTCTCTCTCTCTCACACCCACTCACTCTTTTCCCGTGTCTCCTTGGCAGTTCTCGCTGGCGACTCCCTCGCGCGTTCTCCTCTCACCGCGTGTTCCCGCGTTCTCCGTCTTCTCCTCCTCTCACCTCCACCGCCGTGTCTTCCTCCGTTCCTTTATCTTTTCTATCTGTCTCTCCTTTCGCTGAATCTCCGTGTGCTCGTAGCCGAGGAAATTTTTCTCGCACGGAAACACAGAGCGCAGTACCCTGACTCCTTCTAGCTCTTCTGGCTAGTCCACGGCTGGCTCGTCCGCTCGCTGCGGGCTTCGGACGCGATGCAAACTCGTTTTTTTTTCTCGCTGACGACATGCCGGCCTGCTTGAATCCGCGAAACCTGCTCGCCCATTGGCCGGCACGGCACCACGTGGCCAGAGCGACTCCCGCCTCTGGCTCCTATTGGCTACAGCCAGACCGGTGTCGCTCGTGCTCTCGGGTGCGTGCGAGCCTTGCAAAATCTACCGGGTGTTTTTGGCGAGTGCGATTTCGCACAAACTGCTATCCCCTCCAGTCGGAACGCCGCTCAGTCTCGGCACAGCCACAGCATAGCGTTCGACTGCCGAGACTTGCGTAGAGCGAAGAGAGAGAGAGAGAGTGAGAGAGGAGAGAGAGAGAGAGAGAGAGAGAGAGAGAGAGAGAGAGAGAGAGAGAGAGAGAGAGAGGCTATGCGTACGTCTGAGAGCAATATTCGTAATCTTGGAGTGAAATGGCGGAGCGAGGGGTGGAGGAGTAGTACGAGCACCTCCTCCGCCCCTCAGCTCCTCGTGGCCTCCTCCTCCTCCTCCTTCCGCTACTCGCATGCCTACCGACCCAACGTGCCTAACCTACGTCGGGCTAACGTTCCTCTCTCTCTCTCTCTCTCTCTCTCTCTCTCTCTCTCTCTCTCTTCTTTCGCTCTTTCACTCGTCATTCCTTTTCTCTCTCGCACATTCCCTGCCTCTTTCCTCCTGTAACTCGTCGATATGGTCATGTAATTTTAGAAAATTTGCTACCGACCAAGTTCCTCCACCGCATTTTCTTATTCGTATCGCCTCCTTTCGCCTTTTTCTTTTTCTTTCTCTCAATATTTTAACTGCATCTTCGCTTTTACTCTTTTACCCGTGAATCGCGACTCTTATTCGACGAACGGAGAACCATCGATCGATTATTGTCCTCGCATTAGTCTCGCTCCTGAAACTCGTTCGGGTTTGCGATTATCGAGCAACAGGTTTCCCTCATTGTTAGCTGAGGGACCAAGAGAGACGGAGAGAGAGAGAGAGAGAGAGAGAGAGAGAGAGAGAGAGAGGAAACTAGAGAGATTGAGAATCGGAAGAGAGAGAGAGAGAGAGAAAGAACAGAGAACGTGCTTGATGAGGTTGGATCATTAATAGAAAATATTCGATTCTCCTGCTTTGGCGACGAATTCTCTCTCTCTCTCTCTCTCTCTCCCTCTCTTTCTCTCCCTCTCTTTTTCCCACTCTTTTCTTTCTATTGGAATATCTCTCTCCGACCCTTCTTAAGTTGACCTTGAATAGTCGCTGCCTATTGTCCAGTGCATTTGCGAGAGTACCACAGACAGTCCTTCCCTTCGTTCCTCCGCTACCTTCAAGATCTTTATCGCCGTTGTCTATACATATCTATGCATCATTTGAAAACGAGCCCAATTATTCGTCGATCAGCGAATCTTGAACTTTTAATAATATAATTGTCTTGGCATTTAAGAATTTCCACGACACCCCTGTGAACTGGACTTAAGGTCTCCGCTGCTTCCTCGAGGAAACAAACGAACGCTGAAAAAATCAACGAGCCGTTTGATTTCTCCAATATTTTGTTTCGCATCAGATTCGTCATTGTTTGCCGTTTCTTCCCCTATGACGTTTAGGCCGAGGCTGTCGCAAGATCTACAGGGTGTTTCGAATATAGCGTATACATCCGAATTAGCCTACGGACACAGTTTCAAAAGATTCTCGCCATTTCGAATCGGTTACAATGTCGCTTTTGAATTTTGAACTCGGACATTTTTTTAAATCGCTCAAGAAAAATATTGACAAAAAATACATCTTCGATCTTGTCTTTCCCAAATCAAGTTCTGGCTACGAAAACCTGGCGCTTGTTTCTCATAATTAATAACAAACAAAATGAGCACCGTCTAGTTTTATAATTTCCACGTAGTTGAGCGAAGGATCAGAATTTAATTGAATGGAAAAGACTGGCCGGGAGGGAGGACGAGGCTTCTGTTATTCTTTGACGCTTCCTGCTTTTTCGCTTGGGAAAATTGTTATTTATCAGAACGTTGTCTTCGTTCAGAAGGAAAGTACTTAACTTTTGTTTATTCATAATAAACATCCTAAATGTAATATCGCGAGCTCTCAGATTTTACGAATATTAAAATCCTTGCTTGAACCAGAGAGAAGTTTCTCTCTCTCTCTCTCTCTCTCTCTCTCTCTCTCTCTCTCTCTCTCTCTCTCTCTCTCTCTCTCTCTCTCTC
>JARQSW010000690.1:772141-785698 GCA_030142375.1 Calameuta pallipes | reverse complement strand
CTCTCTCTCTCTCTCTCTCTCTCTCTCTCTCTCTCTCTCTCTCTCTCTCTCTCTCTCTCTCTCTCTCTCTCTCTTGCCCCTTCGTCCCTATTCGCTCTCTTTGAGCAGAGCAAGCACGCCCTGGGTCTAATCGTGAGGCCGAACAATTGGGCTCCATAGAATCGCCCGCACGATTTCGGTCGCTGCATAGAAATATGTAGCCTTTGTAATAACCAGGTCACATGACTCTGAGCGAGGAAATATAACTCATATCGATAACGTCGTTCCGTCCTCTTTTTATTGGTCTTTCATTAATTGCGATAGCGACGAGTGCTGAGTTAATAGTGTGCAACGGGAAAGGAAAGATTTCGGGTGAAGTTGTTTATGGATTTTTCCAAAAATAGAAAAGATTATTGGGAGATGCAGAAAAAAGCTGGACAAATTCCATTAAATTTCCTTAGCTTCTTTGCGCTTTACTTATTTTTAGGGTTAGACACGATTCAAGGTAAAGCTGCTAACAAGCAGCAAGACACAAAAGTCTAAAGAATCGAAGCTAATAAAATTCTGATTTTGAAAATGAAAAGAAAATCAAAATGAAGAATTACTTGAATAATTTTTTTTTATTCGAACGTGAAATAATCGAGAGTAGCTTAAGAGGGAAATTAAAAAAAATTCATAATCATACAAATTTTTATTGTAAGCAGATGTTTCTACTTTGAACTCGGTCGATATCGGTTAAGGGTGGTTCACTCGTTCAGTTTGGTTCTGTTAGATCTGCCTTTGAGCCTGACCGACAACGCGTTTCTCCTCCAGAACGAATGGATGAACCTTTAGGTACAGGCAGGCCGATCGTTGATTGGTTGGATAGATTTTGGGTATAGGTACCCTCACCATGCTGATTTTCTCCCTTTGACAATTCAGTCTATGCTTAGCTTTATTTCTCTGGCCAAACTCGAAATCCCTTGTAAAGGGGGAGAGTCGGGAAAATGGGGGGAAAAGGCCGGAAGGGGCTGCGCCCCTGCAGGGTAGCTCGGAGGAGGGAAAATGAAAATCCCATGGAAATCCCTATGGGTTAGCAGCTGCTGCGGACACGCATTTCGAAACCCATGGGACTTTTACTGCATTGCCAGAACGTGCATTATGGGTAATAAATGATATTGACTTTCGTGAGGCGAAGCTCGTTTTCGTAAAGTTGATCGATTTCAAAATTTTCCGCCATTTGTAATTTCAACGAAACGAAAAAATTACGAGTGAAAGATAAGATAATTTCTTTTTAATGAATTTTCCTTATCAAAATTATGAGTCGATCTATTTTTGACTGGGTATATTCATTCTGATTTAGTATTCGCTAGAAATTTACTCCTTTACCACTTTTTATTTACCTACGTTAATACTGTCGGTAACCTGTGTTTTAGGAGGTTCCTAACTTACCCTTCGAGCAGCTGTGGTTTAGTTAGAAGGTTCCTTCGCGCTCTAGAACCCTACAGAAGGCCACAGCATTGTCGCCATATCAGTTTACATGATTTTCAATATTATTTTCTTGCTAAATAAATACGTACTCAAAATAGAGAAGTAAAGCGTGTTAATTAATTAAAGAAGAAATACCGTTAAATAACTTATATAAAGTTACAAGAAGTATCTAACATCTTAGTTATCTCAAAATTAGTACCATTTTCAAAAACTCTTTGAAACTGCCTGTAAATATCCACAGTTTACTGTTGGACTTTAATATGTACAGTAAATAGCTTACTATTTTTAATTAGGCGCAATTGATAATTGACTTAAAGGCAAAACAAAGTAAGAACGAAACAGAAACGAGTCTCTTTCTTGGGACTAAAAAGTCCAAAAGTCCAAAAACGAGCCTACGATCGGCTAGTTGACGAGACGAATCGCTTAAGACGAAATACCAAAAAACGGAAATAAAGACGTGGCACGTCAAAAAAAAATATCCCCACAATGCACTGTCAATGTACTCTTATCAACAGGCAGACGGAACAGCAAATTTGCTATCAGTGAGTAAAATATTTAAAAAATTTGTGCTAAGCGGCGACCATAACAATTTCAAGGTCACGTGATAATGGCTCCAGGTTAATAAGGAGCAATGAATCGTACGTTGAAACGTTAAATGACTTATTCCATGCATTACTCGAAATCCTCGAAAAGTGAGGCTCGGTGCCCTTCTTCTTTTTGAGAAACAGAATTCCTTCCCTCGCCTCCCTCGTTTATCACGTGAATTTGAAGCAGCCTGTACCAACAGACTAATGAACAGTTGGTTCCTATTGGCAGTAGCTGCCTGGGTTTAGCCTCGTTATATTATACGGCAGTGCAGCTGGCTCCGGGTCCGGCCTTACGGACCCTCCCCGTTTTCTGATCCTTACCAGGCCAACTATTTTCTCTAGCCTGTGAACCTTATAGCCTAGGAAAATATTTCAAGCGCCGCTCCCTAGAGTGCGCAACGATACGGGCTTCCAGCCGTTATAGGTTAGGTTGGGATAACAGCAAAAGCAGCAGCAGCAGCAACAAAAGCAGCAGAAGCAGCAGCAAAAGCAGCGAAAGCAACAGAAGCAGCAGCAGAAGCAGCAGAAGCAACAAAAACAGCAGCAGCAGCAACAAAAGCAGCAGCAGGTATCATCGGTTCCGCACGCGGAGCTTCCATTGGGTCTTAGCGCGAAAGAAGCGCCGGACAAAGTGCGAAGGGAGCAGCGACGTCTTCGCGGTATATTTAATATTTTAATTAAGAGACTTTTTGCCGAGTTAAAGTCTGCCGAACTCCTTTTTATCGTATTTTACGAACGCAAAACCATTATCCTTTTGAATGCGCGTCTCTGCCGTCTTTACGTGCTCCTTTCTTTTTCAGCCCCCCCCCCTTTTTTTCTCCCCACCGTTAATAATTATTTTTTTCATCCAACACACTTCCCAGCCGACACTTTTCAGCCGCGCGTCATCGCGCGCGACGCCTAAGATTCGACGCTTCGATGCAAACAGACTTCAATTTGCATAAATTGCATCTGGGTACTAGATATCCTTTTTCTTTTTTCTTTTTCTTTTCAGTCCTAGGCAGCTGCGCCCCGTCGCGAATGCCGGGGTGTGTAACGAGCGAGTCCAAAGGATCGGTTGGCCGCCATTATCCGTCTGTGAAATCCGAAAGGAAAAAACAGCCTCGGATCATAAAGAACGGATCTCACGGAGGAATCGCGCTGTGACAAAATTCAGGGGCGGCTCATTTTACTATCGAAGAATGGGCAACCGCCGATTTTCTCGGGTGCTTCCCTCAGGTCACACTCAAATTTTTTTTTTTTCTTTTACACTTTTTTCTTTTTTTTTTTCCCAAACCTACCACTTGCCTTTCTCTATCCATTGTTCGACCCTCTTGATCTGCGGCTAGGGTAGTTTTTTCCAAATCGTTTACACTTTTATTAGAATTTTATTGCACCCCTTAATTCTCTCAGAGGGTCGCTATACTTTGCATATAAACATTTAATCTCGGTATAACGGTCGTGTGAACGCGGCTTGAAGGTCTATTAGAAAAGGATTTCGGAGAACGGTTAAGGGTAGTTGAAAATAATTGAGAACGATCAAAGGTCGTTGGATAGAGATGGATAATAATTTTGAAAATTTATCCAGTTATTTTACGCACAGTGCGTGTGCGTGTGCGTAGTGGTTGGTTGGGAGGGTGAAATAAAAATGGCCGCACGGCTGTACTGGCTGTTCGAATCCTGCGGTTTTATATAGATATACAGGTATGTAGTATATGGGATTGGTCCAAGGGGCAGGTTTCAGGTTCGCTCTTGGCAAAACCGCATAGCGTACAAATGGCGACCGAGAGCAACCTGCGAGATTTAAAATGCGCCTGAGAAATAAAAATTTTGGGTTTTACCTAAATTTCGTAAATTTCGTAATGCTAACGTTTCAGGATGTAGAATCGAGTAAAATGACAAGGGGGATGACATCCCTTAAATTTTTCAAAATCAAAATACCACGTGGTCCCTCGATACCCACATCGACAGCACGTCAAACAGATGGCGACCGAACCCTTAATTATAACTAGATCAACGGATGCACCAGACATGTGTTTCTATTTTTTCAAGGGCTGTTCCCATATTCCATAGATGCACTTATGCATTTCATCCAAATCGCCATGGGATGCACTCCCTGGTGCATATTCACTTTTTTTTCCCCTGTGGGAAAATTTCTAAAAATCCCACGACCCCCTTTTGTCCTATTAATTGTGTCAATTGAATCTTCAATTGATATCACAATTCCAACCCTCCTCCTTTTCAAAAGTTGCTCCGACCGATAATTCCCAATGGGAATATTTTTTGTTTCACCTATC
Source organism: Calameuta pallipes (assembly GCA_030142375.1). NCBI lineage: Eukaryota > Metazoa > Arthropoda > Insecta > Hymenoptera > Cephidae > Calameuta > Calameuta pallipes. The sequence goes on along the minus strand of JARQSW010000690.1, from coordinate 781,386 downwards.
AAAAACGTCCTGGACCCTTGATTGTAAGGTGGAATTTTTTAAAAATTTTGAAAAAAAAAATCGCTAAGAAAAATACCAGTGCCATCGGAACGAACGTGGAAAATTGAAATGCACATTGGATGCACATCGGGCAGATCCGCGATCAACGAATCGGACGGCAGAGTCTCGCACGCACGAGTACGTAATCCCGTATTCTTTGGGCGGTTTCCATTGGTTGGTTACCGCGATAACCTTTGCCCCCTCCCCATTTGCTGGTCTCCTATCGGGACTCCCTCCTCGCTTGTGCACAATTCCCCTCCGCGATACGCTGCAACCGCTCGGTTGCATCGCGAATTGCATAGCCGAGCATTAAGGGTGGGGGGAGTCATTGGTGCATCGGGGAGGGAGAAGATGGACGGTGGTGGGGGGTAATGCACTTTGCGCTTCGTTCATGAGTCCCTGACAGACATTTGCACGCATTTCCACGTGCCACGTGCTCCTACTCTGCCCTGAAGCATTTTGGACTTTGACGTCACATCCGCGTGATATAAACTAATTATTTTTTTTATTTATTCTTTCAGAATGAAATCTTTGTCCTCGATTAAGAAATTGGATCATTTTTATCGTTGTGGAAAATTCAAAATATTTTATTGCAGCTCGTCATCTTTTATCGAGGATTTCGTACGGACCAAGAAGATTCTATGCTTTGATGCACCGGACGTCACTTTGGAATGGCTTAGAAATATTTATTAATTAAAAAACATTGAATAATAAATTTTTATCTATGTATAGTGCTTATTGATAATAAACAGTAAAGTATCTTTTTTCACATATAATACTTGACGTTCCATAGTCCCTTTTTCAGTCTTGCCAACAGTTAACGTAGAACGTAAAATTTGATTGCGTCGTTTCCTATTAATTAAATTAGGGAAATAAAAAAAAATTACTGTATACTGCAATTTGAGACTCGTGGATATTTCAAAATTCTTGAGAATCTAAATATATATGTATAATTATGGGTAAAACTTTTCAAAGCTACTCCCGGACGTTTTAACTGTACGGGATGTCAAGGGTCCATTAAACGAATAATCTAACTGTAGACTCTGGGACTCGAGTCCTTTTGTCACGGAGGCTCAAGAGTGAATCAGCCCAGAGCCGATTTCCGGATGGGAGATACAATAACGAATTTCAAGAACTCCCAGCAAGGAGTCTGTGAACAGTCGGAATTTCAAAGGGACTTTAAAACAGATGTATACACAGGTAAACTACGTGTTAAGGAAACCTGTAGGAGTCCCGTGGATTTTAGGACTAATCCTTGAGGATTAGGGAAAACTAAGGTAAAGCCCCAAGAGGCGGCCGTGAGGTTAAGGTGGTAAACGATGGTCAGGGAGTAAGAGATAAGATACCGAATAAGGGTTACCGAGGTCCAGTGAAACTACCTTTAGGAATCTTAGGAACCTTGGGAACCTTAGGAAGAACGAGCCGTATACCTACCGTAATGCGAGGCCGAGCTGTGGACGCGGCTTAAGTTTAAATTGTCGAGGCATCGATCAGTTGGGCAAATATAGCTAAAGGTACGTTAAAGGTACCGAAAGCAAATGACACGGCAAATAGGTCCCAAAACGGAAGCGACTCGTTTCTCATGGGCTTGACAGCCGCGTGTTCCCCGGACTGTGAGACTCCATTGTCGAAGGTTATATTATCAGGGTGGAGGGTGAAAAAGGTAGGACGCTCGTGGCCGCGACTGTCTAGGTAAAATTAGTACAAGTGTCCTGCTATAATACTGACTGACGTTTCTCCTGACGCCAGGACTGGGAGCTTCTTCTTTGCCCGTCAAAGACGAACGGACGGACGTGTCAATGGAAAATACAGAAACCCGTGTGTGCTCACGTGTTTTACGAACTGGAGAGAGAGAGAGAAGAGAGAGAGAGGGGGGGGGGAGAGAGAGAGAGGAGAGAGAGAGAGAGGCCTCATTGAAAAAAAATGGGACGCCGGGTATGCATTCCTAGGTGTCGGCTGCTACGACGCCTTTCCCTATCGTTCCCGTGACTTTAGTCTAAGTAGCTGATATACCGGAACTGCCATGAGAGTCTTTTTGGGTGGCCAATGCTTTTCGATTAAAATTAGATCAGATATGAAATTTTTTCAGCGAATCAAGATGAATTGGGATTCTGTTGGAGATCTTGTAATTCGGAATATTTCTAAGGAGGCTGCTGAAGGAAAAAGAGAAATAAAGGTGGAAGTGGATTCTTGGGTATCACTGGGTAGTGGGGAGAGGGGTGGCAGGGAGTTTCTTCGAAAGTGAAATGTGAAAAAGGAAAGTTCTTCCGGCCGTTTCCCAGTCCAGCGTCGTCGTCCAGGCTCATTGCGACCCTCGTGCGACCCTCGTACGACCCTATTGCGACCCCATCCAGGCCCGTTCGACCATGCCGAACCCCGTCACGACCCCAAGCGCCTTCCTGGAGGCCAGGGACACCGTACGGAAGGCTGTGTAGGCTGCCGAGGCATCCTAAAGGTTTAAGGGGTAAAATCCACGAACATTCCCGACCTTTCCCGAATCGACCCGAACGCGAAGAGGGGTTCGTCCCTCGTGCCTTCTGCCTACTGGGGAGGAATATAGGCTCCTCTGGCAGGGGGTGACTCACCCCTGCGCCAATGGGACACGCCCATTCGAAAGATGGCTGCCACCCCGTCGACCAATCGGGCTCGACTTCGGAGGGTGCATGGGAAAGCGCGGCAACTCTCGTCACTCTCTTCACTTACCCCTCCCTCTCCCCTCCTTCGTCCTGTAACAGTGGTTGGAGGGGAGGGAGGAAGCGAGAGAGTGACGGAGGAGTGAAAGACCCTGAGGAATTAGGATTGAACGGGAGTGGGGAGGGGGGGGGGGGGGGTAGTTACGTACGTATACACATTTTTCAGCCGGTGAAAATTTTTTCTCCATGCTCACTGCGCAAAATGGTGACTGCTCGGGCGAAGAAGAGCGACGTAACGTGATGCAAGTATTTTTCAATGTGATCCTAATAAATCGATATAAATCCAGCGGCATTGCTTATACATTTATTGACATTCCCTAAAACCTTGATGGAATTTTTATACTTTTTTCAAAAGACGCCTCTTTGGTTCCATTCGTATTCCCTTGTCGCTTTTTTTTTTTTAGACTGGCCCCTTTTTTCTCACGCTCCTCTGTTTTTCTTTATCCTTTCATTTTACTCCTTTCATGCCAGCCAGTCACTTTCTATAGTTCGCCGAGAATGCGATGATTTGTAAGAATTTTAGAAAAAGAAAAACCAAAAAAATAAACACTATCCGTGAATTTCCTAAATTTCGAAACCTAATGAGAAACAAGAAAATTTGTAAAAATTTACGAAAGTAAATTTCCAAAAAAATTTTTTGACGCTATAACAAACCCTCTGTCCGATTTGGTCGAGATGTACATACGAGAGTCCATAAGAAAGCGAAAACAGAGAACACGGAGAAGCTGACTTTATCAGTAAATATTATCAGTCGGTGAATAAAGTGATAAGAAGGGTACAGGGGTTGCTCCTGTTTCCGGTATTTATCAGCACTCGACTTCCGTGCCTATCGGGTCTTACCCGTTTATAAAACTGCCTCTACGCCATTGGATTCCTAGAAAAGAGGCAGCAGCTTGGGGTTCATCAGGCGTCGTAGTTGGGTCGGTGGGTCTGAGCCTAGGCTGTAGTTGGGGTGGCTGCCATTTCCTAGTCTCGGCGTCCTATATGCCAGGAGCAGCAGGACCAGCAAGGAGCAGCCAGGACTACCCTTGGCCTCGATATACTAAGGCGGCCAAGAAGGCTTCGGTAAATAGACCGAAATTCCTTAGGTTTCTCGTCTTTCCTTCCCCGGAAGTTCAGCCACTAAAATACATTAACGCTCCAACCATTTCCTACAGCTTTAACCCTTTCCTACAGCTCCAACCCTTCGCCTCTAGCTATTTATACGTAGCCCAAGATGCGGTAGCCCAATAAATAAATAACGATCACCAAAAAATTCGATTTCTCTGAAAATCATCCTTTTACCCCAAACATATAATTTTTTCATTTTTTTTCTTCATATTTTCAAAATTTTCTTAACCCATTACTCTGACAAAATTCCTATATGTCTCATACGTAGATGCTACCCGGAAGCTGGCCGTGCTGGAAGAAGGTTAGGGGTCGCAAGGTTATTCAGTCTAAAGGGGCAGGAGGACCGGCTGAATGGCTGTAACGACACAAGATATTCCTAGGTACTATGGGGCTATACTATGCGCCGGTTGCGCATGCTCTTGACAATCTACTATTATCTAGCAGTCCTACCAATCGCACTCTTCTACGTTCATAGAAACTCGTAGAACCGTCTGCGATGCTTATAGCGACGTGGCCATGAAGTTTCCATCGAAATACGACGTACGCAACAAGACGCGGACCAAAGGACGCAGGCGCATACGTATGTATATGTGTATATATAGATATACGAGACCCATACACCGAATACGGCCTAGTTTCTAGCGGGCGGCTCAGAAATTCAAAGAGATTCGCCATTTGCAATGAAAAATGAAAAGGAGCGGCGAACAAACGAAATGAATGGGGCGATTCACTCTTCGGGGTCGTTAACCCTTTCTGATTCGGGTCACTTCTGAAAATGTTCTCACTGCCTCTGGCTTCCATTGCACATTGAGGAAAGGCAACTCTCGGGGGATCGATCAGAGAGAAAGAGAAAATCGTCGGCCTTGGACACGCGGGACACTCCCTTTCAGCTATTTCGACCCCTCGTTACTTTACTATCTTGAGACTTGACCTTCTCCTTCGGAAAATTCTGCCATCAATATTTCATCGTCTTGTCCATCGGCGCTGGTAGTTGTGGGTCTTAGGTTTATGCTTTGATTGACTGGTACGATTTTATAGGTATTTTTTTTTTTTTGTATTTGGAAAAATTTTCGAAAATTTTTATTATACGTTTTACGGGTCCTAACGTTCCTCGAGTGCTGGGACGACGAAATGTTTCAGTGGAAAATTATTTTTTAAATTAAATTTGATTTTCCTGGGGTTGCTAACGCGGATGGTTGGATATACTGTTTTCGTTGTACGTTTGATTTTATTAGGGTGGTACGAATTTTTTTGAGATTTAAATTTCGAAGGCATTCTTTTAGACTCGAATATTTTTTGGGTTTTCATACTTATTTTTTATGGGTGATAGACGTTTGTTTGAGACGGCGGATATTTTTCTATGTTACTCTCAATGTCGTTCTGGACACTTTTTTTCTTATTCGTTTCTTTTTTTATATTCGAAACGAACGCGTCGATTGGCTGTTGCTAATTATTTTTTGAAATTTTTTTTTTGCGGCAGCCAAACATATATGCGTATATGTATATCGTGCTTGATCGTTCCTGGGCTGGAAAATTTCCCATTGCCTAAAACTTCTGAGGGGATCTGCTCCCTTCTATCTTGTAACCCTCGTTTCAGGCCTTCATATCGATCCCCAGTGCATTTTCTCACCCCTACTTTAGGGTCGCTGACCTTACGGAAAACAGAGCTCCGATCTCTCGAACGCGAACAGCTCACAGTTATACTTGCTACCCTCGTGATATAATATATTATTTTACCGAGGACCGATTCGAGTCCTCGTTAATATTTTTATTATAAATTTCAATGATTCTTGAGAACAAGAAAAATTCGGATAAATTCATAAAAATGTTCTCGTGCGACCGTAGTTTTTTTTTTTCATACTTGGTTCTTCGTACTGGTGAATCTGGTGTATTGCGACTTGAAGAATATTTTATTTTTTATTTTAAAAAAAAATGCCGGCTGGTTGAAGCACACGGGGATACCTACTTGGCACAAGGGTTGGTTTTTCCGGTAAAACGAGGCACGCGGATCCTGCCCCGGGCGACAGAAGCTACTCAAGGCGTTGCCAGGGGCAACCGATAAAATTGTGGAGGCCCCTTTAGCCCTTCCGTCCTTCTGTCTTCAGGCCAGAAACTTCTCTGGAATTCCTCCGGATCGACCCAGTCATTGATCTGACTTATTAAGGACCACTCTGCTTTATCATTTTGACCTTTTGCTCGAATTTATTGTCATTATTATCTGTTATCTTAATTATTTCGTTATCGATCGAAATTACTGTGATCATCGATATATCATCGGAAATCATCAGGACGCTCACAAGATCCTGCCAGGACCTTCGACGCCCCTGGAAGCAAATCCTGCCTGGTGTGAAAAGTCGACTGCAGAAAATCGCGAAAAGAAGAAAATCACGTGAATACAAAACACTATATTTTTCTAATATAATCGAAAAATCTCTAGAGCTGCGTATTACTAAAAATTGTACCGGTATCAATGGGGATTTTGAATTGAATAAAAAAATTCTGTATTTTCGGGTATAATTTATCAGAAAAAGAAAGTTTTTCATTTTATTATATTTTTGGAAAAAGAACTCGTGCTCTTTTTCTTAATTCCTGGAACGAGCCTGCAAGCTACTCCGGGCCCAAATTTCATTTCTTAGCGATCAATTCTTGCCACTCGTACGTAACGTATAGATACAATAGGGAAAAATGGCCGAATAAATCGTAAGAAGTAGCTTCGGGATTCATTCTACCTGAGACATATTACGAATTCCTTCGGATTATCTCGGTCATCGGCTCGGTGAAGGGCCGAGGTCCCACGGATTCCTCGTTCGGTTTGACTGGATCTACCTTGAGGAAGATAACGGACCTCCGAGGAATTCCAGGGATGGATTTATGAGGTTTTCCTTACGGGCGAGCCAATTGCTCTGTGCAATTGAACGTAAATAACGTTCCGTAAGAGAAGCTTGCGTAATACGCATCGATAAACATTTTATTATGGCCGCCCAAAGACCGTAAGGAGATTCGCGTGCCGTGATGGCCGCCGTTTAGGATTTGGCAAAAAAAAAAGGAAAAAAAAAAATTCGAGTACGAAATTAATCGAAATTACTTTCTTTTTATTGGGAAATACATAACGAAGCAATACACGCGAAAAATTTTTTAAGAATCTTTTCATGAGTAAATATTTCGGAATGAGAGAGAGAGAGAGAGAGGGGGGGGATGAGATATCGTGGAAAAGCGCAAATCACGCTGCCAAATAAAATGGCGGCAATATACCAGATGACTAGGAAGCTTCGAGGAGATACCGGCGCGTTGTAGGTGGCGCCACTAGCCGGGACGACTCTACCGGATTCTATAGGAAGAAAATGAGAACCGATTTATTTGAAGATCAAATTCGGATTTTCTCTCGAGTCCTTTATTAAGGATTTTTCATTTTTTTATTACTCGCGTAATCCTTCGATTAATGACGTTCGATGGCCGAGCGATTTTCTCTCGCAATTTATCATCCGTAATCGCATCGCCTTGGCTCATGGTCGTGGATACTGACGCTGTACCGGTGTAGCTGGGTAAAATTATTTTTGGTGCGAACTGCCTTTATTGATTTTCGAAAAATGTACGATATTCGTGCCAGCTCCAATTTTCTGCCTGAATATTTCTTTCTCGTGAAAACGTTAATCGCGTTGGACTATAATCGAGACGCTTTTTTTTTTTGAAAATTTTGCTTAGCTGGTTACTTCAATAAATTATCGCCATCGGGATAAGTAATGGGAGCGCCCGTGTTTCGAGATAGCGGACTTGACAAACTCAATGATCAAGATTTACGTGTAATTATTATTTATGAGCGAAAGAAAGGAGAAACTTATGTTGCGTATACGAGTAACACGTGGCGAATTCGAAGGTAAAATTTTTTAGACGGTATTTTTTTTTTATTACGTCATCGTCGTCGAGGCTTCAGTTTTGATTTTGCCTTTGAACAAATTCTAACGAGACGTACTCACTTATCTGGAATTTCATTTTTATTAATGAATCCATCAATTTTTCATTCTCTTTGCCGAAGATCCATTTTTTTAATTTACTATCTTTATTGGGTTTCGTGTGAATCAAAATTAGTTCCTTTCTTAATCGCACGTTGATATCTCGCAAGTATCGTTTTTCAGTTAATTAATTCGAATTATATTAAGGAGCGGAAAACAATTATATATTTTCGTTAATTACAATTTTTTTATTATTAGATACTCAAAATCATTACAGCTTCATTTTTCGTCGATAAAATATTATTTTTCAATGAAGCCTCGGAGGCCAGCGTGAAGTTTCTTCAGGGTGTAGCGTGGTGATTTACAAAATGGCGTAGCCAGCCATCGGCGGCATGATGGTTCGCACAAAACGGGGGCTGATGGGTGAAATGTTGTATTTGTATATATATATATATATCTAAGGGGAGGTATAAGTATAGTAAGGGAAGTCTTGTACCATGAGCCATAAAGCGACCCTTCCCACCTCGAGGGTCCGCACCCCTCGTAGGTTACCGATGTACGCGCACGGCTGCCGAATGCAAAAAGGGTCGGAGCCTTCCCCTTCGGGAAAATATACGGGAAACTTAACGATCGGTGATCCGCAGACTAGTGATTGGTTGCGCCATCTTGCGTGAAGTTTTTTTTTTTTTGAAAATTAATTCTCTTTCTTCCATTTAAGATTTTTCCCGACTATTTCGAATTTTCAAATACAGTCAGAATTCTGCCGAACCGACGAGTCTTTGAGGAAATCGACATTAGTACCATAAATAACCGTACTGGACTCTAGCCGCATGGAGCCACTGTACGGCTGATTTGTACTTTTACTTATCCGCCATAAATGTATTATCGAATTGAAATTGAAAATCTTTTTCGAAATAATAAAAATTTTTAGGGCTTTGATATTATTCGTTTTATTTAATAAGTTTCTTATTCCGTGCTCGAAACCTGTTCTACTTTACCGACAGCGTAGTATGAATTTTCTGCATTTTCATGTTTTTAACGAGCTACTTTACCGGTCGATAAGAGATCCTTGAATTTTTAAAATATTTTTTTCTTTGACTCAGGTCTGCCTGAGTTTCCTACAATCACGTTTAATACGATGCTCAAAATTCACCGACAATAATTCCCCAATTTGGATGCTCAAGAATTTTAAGAACACTGACCCTCCTAACGGTAAATCGCCACAAGCAATATTACAGCACGATCGAGAAGTAGATTGCGTCGACATACTTACCCATGAAGTTTCACCGATAAACCTATATTACGTGATAAGACCAACCTTGACCAAAGTAACTTCCTCCCGCGTGACGTAACGTGTGCATTCATTGAAACGTATCATAAACAAGCCGCAAGTTGAAACTTGCAATTTGCTTCCTCCGAATCGTAGGTAGTGTAGGAGGACTCTCTATGAGGA
>JARQSW010000690.1:738161-772041 GCA_030142375.1 Calameuta pallipes | reverse complement strand
TACATCCGGACATTTTCTCCAAATGTGTTTTCTCGTCATTTTGGCACATTCTAAGCATGGTGACATGAAAATCTCAACAACAAAAAATTTCCCATCGTCACATAGCTTCCTCTATGAGGAAGCAAAAAAAAAAAGGAAACTGAAAATTGTTCAAATCGAATAATCGATAAACCACAATTACGTAACGATTAAGAAAACAACCAGTCACCTGGTTGCATCGAGAAGAATTGCAGCAATTGAAGAAAAAAAAAAAAAAAAAAAAAAATTTCACCGACAACAATGTCCATTTACAATTCATTAGAAACAGGATAAAAAGCAGAATAAATTAAAGCACGGGAATCGCTGCCTGTGAACTAATCGTAATCGTCACACGTCACGTGACCACCAAGTACAGAACGACCAGCCACAAATCGACTTCAGCCTCTTGAGTCTCTTTTCCTTCCGAATACTTTTTAAACAGACTCCAAGTCTCCAGTATCATTGGCTTCGCCAGCCCAGAGACAGTCGATCACAATATCGGCGCAGTCACCGTTGCACCTTCGCCGAGACAACACGTGTCGGCGGTTGAGGATCTAAAATTGTTAATCGCGCGGAGACGCACGTTAGATCGGTGATCATTGATCTATTGGTACTGGGCAGCTTCCGAATTGCTAGGAGATTTTATTTTCGAAAAAATTAATCAAATCCTATTTTGATTGTCGGGTCGAAAAATATTTTGGACTTATTATTATTCAAAATACCAATTTATCATCGATCACTTGGCACCGACGATCTACTTGAAAATGATCCAAGCGTCGATCCTCGCGATTCTACTTACGTGTCTAACGTGTCTCGTTACGGCTGGTCCAAGAGTGAAAATTCGAAACGGTACCTTGGAAGGTACCATTATGAAGAGTAGACGCGGCGTGGAATTCGCTGCCTTCAGGGGAATCCCGTACGCGCTACCACCTCTTGGAGAACTGAGATTCGAGGTAAGATCCCTGTCTTACCGACCGAGACTTGATTTTTTAAGCTAATGCTCAACGAGTGATTAACGAAAAGGTAGAGGTAATTTAATAATAATAATAATAATAATAATAATAATAATAATAATAACGAAATTTTGATGACCTCTTTACGTTGAGCAGGTGAGTCATGACCTTGCTCAAGGTCATATTACCAAAAAGTTTTTTTATTCAAAAAAATTTTTTTTTTTCATTTTACGCGTAAGACGACAGAGTGTCGTTAATACAATCTTAATGTACAACTTACCGTATTAATATAATCGACGTACGATTACGTTACCGTTAAACCTCGTAGACTGTTCAAGATCAAGGCGAATCTTGGCTCATTAATTATTATTACGTAATTAAATATCAATAATTATTATAATATTTATTCCTGTCGGCTTATCGGTATTCAACGAGTCACTGATGATTATGTCAAGTCTATAAGTTATTATGTTTAGTATTACCCGACTATTACTTAACCGCAATAGGCGACTGTCAATGCTCGACTCTTGGAAAGGCTTGAGAAATTTACCTTGAACGGTCACCGTGCGTGGGTCCGCTTAGGTTCGCTTAGCTTCAGTTAGGTTCAGTTAGGTTCGCTCGAGTCGGCAATGCGTTTCCGTGACTTATCAAATTGCGCAATCTCGCGAAGTTTATTCGAACGAGAATAACCTTCGACTAGAAGCTGTGCCAGCAATGAGCAACGAGTATAGCGAGAACAGGTAGAGATTGTTGTTATCTATAAACCTGTCTGGCAATACATTGACGTGGACAAGCTTAAAGCTTCGTTTACACTGTAAAAACGAAAAAAGTCCTAAGCGCAGTCTTATCGGGCCCGAGACGAATATTATACGCGATAGTAAAAAAATGTTCGATAACATCAAAAAAGATAACACGTAATATTATCAATTATCAATTTATCATTTAGCCACCCAGACCAGCTGCATCTTGGTCCGGTGTACGTTCAGCTAAGGAAGATGCTGAGATCTGTACCCAACGTAATATTTACACGCATCAGAAAGAAATTGTCGGAGGAGAAGATTGTCTTTATCTCAACGTCTACACCCCTGAGCTACCATCCCTCGAGGACTGTGATAACATTCTTATCAATCGTCCTTCTTATCCCGTGATGATCTGGTTCCACGGAGGCGGATGGGTCACCGGCGCTGGACACTCCGAATTTTACGGTCCCAAATTTCTTCTGGACCATCAAGTCATTCTGGTCACCGTAAACTTCAGGTACCTTGAGCATCTCTTTATCCCTGTACTGCGTCTAACTTCAATCTGTATCTTAGGCTGGGCCCGTTGGGCTTCCTCAGCTACGAGGATCTGATCTTGCCTGGAAATCAGGGGATGAAGGATCAGGCCCAATCCATACGTTGGGTCAGTGAGAACATTGCTGCCTTCGGAGGGGACCCAAACAGAGTAACACTTTTCGGAGAAAGTGCAGGTGGCGTTAGTGTTCACTACCATATGATGAGTCCACTTTCTAAAGGTATTACGGCTCTCGGTTATGAGAAGCTTAACGAATCTGTAACATCGTAATCTGAATGATTTCGAATAATAATAATAATTAGTCGATCGATCGAAACACTGTCGGAAGATCGTTAAGTGTAAGATCCAAGATCGAAGTGTAAGATCGAAGATCGTTGTGTATATACTTATGTGTATTCTAGGCCGGACAGATCTACGTGATTGAATGATAATGACGCAAGATTGATCCACAATCGCACATAGTGATCTTGTTTATGGATCAAGCAGCGTTATTAGTCCTTGTCGGCTGTTAGAAATGAAAAGCGTGTAATTACGATGTTACTACATAAAAATACAAATTACTCGAGCGATCGTCGATCGTGATCGGAATGATCAGCAGGAACGGTGAAAACGTAATATATGTAAACATATGTATATTTATTATACACTGCATCCAGGCGCATGGATTGCATGGGATGTAAAAATTTTGAAAACGCTTCGAATCAGATTTTGAAAAAAAAAAAGATTCTTTTTTTAATTTCTGGGCATTTTCCAGTCATCGAGAATCATGATATTATTATGCAAGCTGGGCACGAGGCTATTGCGAAATTCTTGGAGTATAAAAGAAATCAGACTGTGGATGTTTAATTTTTCTTTTTTTTTTTTTGGTCTGTACTTGTATGCGCTTTTTTTTTCGTCGACGCCAACGATGACGTAATTTCTATTTTTTCTGTACGGCGCACGTTGACACGCGCGATTTCTGCTATTACGTGTCTCTCTTGTGGCTTCCAATTAATTTAAATGATTTATCCTTCGGGTTATGCTTTATTATGATTTTCTTTTTGTTCGTTTATATTTCTTTTTTTATTCGTTTCACTAGACCTGTTTCATCGAGGAATTTCACAGAGTGGCACCGCTCTGTGCTTTTGGGGACTGACCAGGCCCGGATTGGCTAAGAAACAGGCCCAACGTCTTGGTCGATATTTGAATTGTCCTAATGAAGATTCGAAATCGTTGCTGTCCTGTCTTCGTGAGAAAGAGGCTACTGACATTATTGGTACCGATAAAGAATTTCAGGTAAAGCTATATTATTTTGTTGATCGAATAAGAATTTTTTGAATTTGAAAATTTATAATAGTTTTATTATGTTTTAAATTTATAAGATTGTGGAAGAAACATATCGCTAGGTAATAATTCTAGAAATGACATTATTGGTTATCTGGCAATTTTTCTTTTATTATTATTTATCGTAAACGTGGATCGGTTGTCATTAAAATGAAAATTCAATGAAAACGTGAAACCGGTTTTAGGAAAATTGTTAATAGAGTCGAGAAAACCTGTTTCGATTTCCCAATGATCGGCAATGCAAATTACATAAATTCTTAAGGTCCGATCGTTTCCGATCGACTACACGCATTCGCAGGATTATGCCACTTTGCATTTGTCACTTACAATTGGAGCGTGTTAATATCAATCTGGCATACCAAACAGGGGAATGGCATGTATCGCAATCAAGAAGATCTAGAGCAGACTCTGGAAAATCCTATAAGGATCTAGCAAGGATAGACAGTTGCGATCTCATTGGTTCTTGGGAATAGAGGCTACAGGAAGAAAATAAAAAATAAAACGATTTACCTTCAAAAGAAATAACACTAATGTACCGCCTGAGTGAAAGTGTATAAGAGTCATTGAAATTCCCCATTAGGTCAGTCGCCATTTTATCAGCATGCAGTCCAGTCATTAAAAATATAAATAATTAATTCCAAGTCATCAATCAACATTCGTGTTGCTTCATATTTATCCCCTTCCCTGCTCCTTTAACATTTTAATAATTTTACATTTTATTATTTATTTGCTGCCTTGCAAATCTTTGTTCTGCTTCAGGAATTCGATTACTGTCCAATGATCCCATTCAGACCAGTCATCGAGCCAGATCATCCTGGCGCATTCCTCAAGGAAGATCCAGCAATCTCACTGAAGGCTGGACGTGTTGCTGATATTCCATGGATGACTGGTATCACGTCCCACGAAGGAACCCTCAGAGTTGCTGGTAAGATTTTCGAAATTTTATATTCTATGTGTATGTTGATTTAAAAAAAATTTTTTTTTAGGTCTTTTGGGTCTCAACGATGGCGAATTGGCCAAAAAGCTGAACGATCAGTTCATGACTCTCGCTCCCATGAGTTTGCTCTACAGGGAAATCTGTCCTGCGCATCGCGTTGAGAACGTGACGAAGTCGATTCGCGATTTCTACTTCGGCGATCGGCCAATAGATCAATCGACCAAGTTCGATCTTATCGACGTGAGTTATTGACTGGTTGGGTTATTTTAATAAGACAATTTTGTAATGCCTTTCAAAGTGCATAATCTATCATGGTAATTGATCTTTTAGCTTTACTCGGACGCCTGGTTCTCCATTGCTGCTGATAACGCAGTCAGGGATCATCTGAATGTCCTTGCCAGTCCGGTTTATTATTACTATCTTGCGTACAGAGGAACCGCTTCGTTTAGTCTTGTTTTTGGAGATCCAACAGGGGAGGAATATGGCGTTTCTCATGCTGATGACTTGCAGTATCTTTTCCCTGTTGGGGAACAATTGTTCAAGGAGTTTCCATTGAGCGATGATGATCACAAAGTGGTTGACGTATTTACCAGTCTTTGGTATAATTTTGCCAAATCAGGGTAAGCCAATTAGGATTTTAGTTTAATTAAAAAAATTTTTTTTCATTTTTATTTATAGTTATTTTATTTTTTATTGACTTTTTTATCAATAGGAATCCAACACCTGTGCTCACCAAAGAGGTTCCAATCAAATGGAAACCAGTGAGGACTATGAATCTTGAATATCTACACATTGGAAGTCCAAAGGAATTGTTTATGGCTGACAATCTTATTCGCGAGAGAGTTCAGTTCTGGGAGAAATTACGGATCGTGGGAATTCATGATGATCATCGTAATTTTATGGAATCGTCTCAACTCAGAGACGAGTTGTAGTTTATTTTTTTTATTTATTTTTTTTTTTAATGAAATCTTGAGAATTTTTCATCGTTTCTTTTGACTAGGCTGTTGGTATTCGCTGTGAATTGTGATTGGTATTATTATTTTAATTTAATTGAACATTTAATAATTGTTTCACGTGAAAAGAGAATTTTTATATTTATCTATCGTTATGTTCCTTGATTCTTGTAAAGAGGAATATAATTTTTGCAAATTGTTTATTAAATTTTAAGATCTTATTCTTTGCTAGGTCAATATTATTATTGCGTTATACTATTTTTTCTTTCTCTTTCCTTTGGCGGACGATTTCGATTGACTCTCCCTGTTTGAATTTAGCGCCATTTTATCCTCTTCCGGCGATTTAATGACAAATATCATACAAGATATAGAATAATTCCCAGGAGGAATCTCACTGAATGGTTTTTTATTGTTGTGAGGTGTGACAAAATTTCTGTACGAAATTTCAGCCAATTTCTCAAAATTCAATCTCTCGCCTGAAAGCAATAATTAATATACACAGTAATTAATCAGTAAAAGAAAATAATATAGAAAAAGAAAAATTACCTATGGTCTGAGCAGCAGCGGAGCTTAACGCTGCGACGCAGCC
Organism: Calameuta pallipes; assembly: GCA_030142375.1. Classification (NCBI taxonomy): domain Eukaryota; kingdom Metazoa; phylum Arthropoda; class Insecta; order Hymenoptera; family Cephidae; genus Calameuta; species Calameuta pallipes. The sequence continues at coordinate 765,975 of JARQSW010000690.1, read as the reverse complement.
TGGAATTCCCAATTGATTTATTCTGGAAATACAGGAACGAACCAATGCAGTTCCAATTCCTTTGTTCCTATGATCCATCTCCACACAAAGCACATTGATCTGATAGAATTTACCGGTCCCAAATAACTCGTTAACCCCAGCTTTTGCAAACAGACAATTCCTCAGGTTAATTATTTTTGAAAGTCCCTGTTTCGGCTATATAAATTTATAATTAATTAATGCAATTAAATTCCCAAATATCTTTCTGCATTGTTACCTGAATTTCGTTGTAATATTTGTCAACCGTTTCGTCATTTGAACCGATAAGGACTCCAACCAGATCACCAGTTCCTTCCTTAACAGCGCAGAGACTTTCAAACTCCTGCATTTGCTTCATTATCAATCGAAGATACGTTTTTGCAGATAAGACGTCTCTCGTTATACGCGTCGCACAGGACGTTGGTTCAGATTTAAAAAAATCGTTCTGAAAATTCAAAATATTAATTTTACTATTAAATGCTATCCGTAAAATTTTCACGTTATTCTCGGTTCCCTATTTTAGATACTTTTATCAGTTCAATTGCATGGAAAATTCTTTCCTCCTGCAAATCGATGATTCTGTAACCGTTTGACATTCTTTCCCAAACCACAGGAGCATTTTCACTGATAGAATTGAAGTCGTTGATGGAAGATTCTTCCAAGTCTAATAGATCAGTTATAGGAATATCGGTGATATGTTCAACAGTTGATTGTCTTCTGCGACCTTTTGCCGATAGACTGATCTTCTTTTCCATATATTTAATTATACTTTTATTGGGATTACAAAGATATTTTTTAAGGTTAGGTTATCCTTCAGAGCCACGGTCTTATAAGACCGTGTTCAGAGCTATCTGCTGAATTAATTACACTGCTCTGAAATTGGTTTCATGTTTTTTTTTTTTTTCTTTCTTTCTACTTTGTATTCTACTGTGTTCAGAGTGTAATTGCATCATCTGAAAGTGGTTTTATCATAAAAGTCAAGATGACTAACTTCAGTTTATACAATACTTTTGAACAGTATATCCACGGAGTATGGTGCTGATTGAATTTTTTTTTTCTCTTTCTATTAAAATTTCATGTATTTTCATTCAGGATCAATCTTCAATCAAGACTTGTATTCCGTGATTGAATTTTATTAATGGAGCTCGGACTCACGGAATCCGAGAAGAATGAAATTATTCAAACGACTCAGGAAAGGCTGCTCGAACCTCTCGAATGGCAAGATCATTTTAATTTTCGAATAATCGACCTCAAGGAATCGCATTACGAGGAAGCCATTCACATGTTAAAAGTTCAGTGTAATATGAAAATCATAACGTGAGCCACATTCCTGTGCTTTTGATTAGCAATTATTTACTTTAATCACATACGTCATCACGTACGTTCTAAATGATTTTGGTATCCGAGTTACATTTACAAAAAATCTTAAGCATCCTCCTCGTCTCATCTCTCTCTTAATTCCTTGTGGCAGCATCATTATTTGACTACTGAACCCATGTGCAAAGCATCTTCTCTAACTTCGGAGCCTGATTCTGTAAAATGTTATCTGGATATGATGAGAGTGTGGATGAAGGACACGACGAGCATCATAGCAGTGAGTACATCGACGAGACGCGTCATAGGAGTCGCCATTACCACAATTATCAGTTATCAAGATAAGACTGACACGTATACTCGCATTCAGGTAAAATTGTCAAAAAAATTATTTTTGGGAAATATTAAATTTTTTTTTTTTTGAGTAAACACCAATACCGTTGCGCGTGAGTGCATTAGCGAATTTTTAAAATCTTAACTCGAATATATTAATATTTAGATATACCGGGGAAACGCAATGCAGAAGGTGATGCAACTACGGAGCGCATTGATCAAGCAAACACGTGCGTTTGAGCAATTGAATTGCGATTCGCAGCTTTGCATAAAACTACTCTGTGTGCATCCGTCATACGAGCCTCGTGGGATACGTAAAAATCTCATTGAAACTTGTGTAGAAATCGCGGAAAATCTAAAATTACCTGCAGTACTTGGAATTTTTTCCTCCGGTTCAGGACAGCTGTTAGCGCTCAGTATGGGTTTTCGAAAGCTCGGCGAAATATTGTACGGTCGCTGGGTTATCAATGACGAGGTTGTTTTTGAAGATCCTGGTACTGGTAATTATTCAGCAGCTCTTATGGGTCTTCGGGTGGAAATACCTGACGAGGAAACGATCGATGAGAAATCGAAACGTTAGAAAGAAGTTGACCGGGCGAAAAAGTACAAATGAAACACTAAATAATATCCTAGTTACCCTGTGAGGCTAACAGGAGGAAACTGTTTTATCGGTCTATACGAGACACTAACTCACAATTACCAAACGTGTATAGTAATTTCCGACTTTTTTTACAAAAATTATTGCTATTAAATCTCGTAAAAATATTAACCAAAAATTTAATTAGAACATTAAAAAAAATGTCGGTAAGTTACCATCGGTCGGTACATTAAAAACGTCTAATATTTGTCGATACTATTTCTCTGCACCGATATCTATCTACCTTATCTATCGATGGTTCGTATAATACATATAGTAGCTTCTATTGCTTCCCGCAAGATGTCAGGCAGATAAATTGAATTCTCCGTGCAGTAGCAAACTAAACCGTGGTCGTGGTCGTCGTGGTCCAGGCGAGATACGAGCCTACGCGTTTCACCATAGTGCCGGGTAGTGACGTTCGATGAAGGCATGCGCGCAAAACCGAAGACAACCGAGTAAGACCGAGTTCAGCCGAAGTTCCAAACGCTATTGTATTGCTGAAACGTAGGTGTATACGTATTACTACGTCCGAGCGTATTTGAGTTAGCCGAGGCGTTCAGGCACCTTCGGCCGCGAGACGAGAGTCAGTCAGAGTCAGTGCATGGCGGCCCGAGGCCCGTGGCCCATCTAAGACCTCTCTACCAATTAAAACCCAAGAGACTAATTAACGTGCGCGCTTATCAACCGGACTAAACGATTTAGCTTTGCTCGAATTCCGTGCTTCGTGACGTCGCGATCTTTAAAGTTCGCAAACAAGTGCTCCGGGACTACTGTTTATTAGCAGTGACATATCAGTGGTGCAAGTACTCAGGATTGCCCAGCCCTTCGAGATATCTTCTATCAAGAAACGTGAGTAGCTTCGTATTTTAATCAACTGATTAAACTGCACAGCATCCTTGTGCACTTCCGGTTTTATCTGGTAATGCATTGCGAGTGACGTTTTTACGTCGTGTGACGTTTTCGCTTTGACAGTTGACAGGCAACTAGTGAAATTATTTATTTTAATATTACAAATGCACCTCTGTAATTATTTGAAAAATAACGGGTGTTTAAATTTTTTATTGATTTATCAAACTGATCTCTACGCACGTCATGGGTGGGTATAGAATTCGCTGAATAATTTATTAAATAAACATAACAAGCATATGTACATTTAGTTAGTGTATTTAAAAAAAATAATATTACCTTCGTCGTATTTGTAGGTTAGGTCTGCCAGCAGGAACGTCAGAGCTGGGAAATTATTCACGTTTTCGGTCCTCCTGTTTTGATTTTTCCAGAGTTACGTCGAACCATGTGATGTATGTTCTCTGATCGAACGTATTGACACGTGAAACTCATCACGGTGACAGCTGTCAAGAGACTCGGGAATCTTGACACGACGTTCACCCAATTCGTATTCCCATGTGAAACTAATCTGAGCTCGTTGCTCTTTTTAATGAGTGTCACATTAGAATCGGTCGATCGATCGATCGAGGATTTATGCGTCGGCCATCGCAGCGAACGGTTAATTCCGAAAAGGTTATCACTTCCGATCGGATACGTTTATTGTTTCTCTTGCGAGTCGACGAACTCTGTAAATTTATGAGACTCTTTTTTTTTTTTTAATTAATGGGCGAAACAGGAACCCCCGTGCTGTGCGTTTGTCTCTCGTGAGCTTCGTGCGTTTTGTGCGTTTTGTGCGTTTTACGTGGGGCTTTCGAGTGCCCCCTTGCGAAACGATAACCGATAAATACGTCGAAACGACTTCCGACTCGTTGAAAATGTGACAATAGCCTCGCCCGACATTTCTATCTTTGGCTTTGACTAGGATCTGCCAGTCTTTGTTGGTTTTTTTGATTAAAATCACTCGACCGCTATAAGATCTATCGAGCGTTATATCCTTATTACATTGAACGCCGTAATTTATAGTAATTATAATTCGCGTTGCTAAATATTGTAAAATGAAAATTTTGATTTTTATAAAAAAAAATTTTTTATTTCTCTTTTTTTATTTTTACGAATTATCGACTTCGACGTGTACCAAGATACTTCTTATCGTTCGATTGTCCTCTCCTCGACGTCTTATCGACGTACTTTCTACTTTATTATCATCTTATTATCAATATTTAGAAAAATTCAGTAGCCGACGGTAAATAATTATCTTGTCTCGTGTCTTCGTATTTCTTTTTCACGGGTTTTAACGTCAACTTAGTATCGCAAGGAAATTCCAACCGGGATTGCATATTGAATCCCTACAGACTCGTCAAAGAGTCTCGATTATCAGCGACTGCCAAACGCTCGTGAATTAGTCACTTTTTTTTTCCCCGTTTTCCCCATTCGCCAGCCCTCGGCCAAGTGACTACGTCAATCAATCACGGGCGGACATGTTTGATAGAGGAGCGCGCGTCCCAATATTCGCTGCCGGCTAATAAACTCGGCCCGAAATAACTGCACGCACTTATTAATAGATGGCGGCGCGAGCGTCGGCGTCGTTTTCGTGCCATCCGAAAGGGTCTTCTCGGTCGTCGGGCGGGGGTGGCTCCCCCCGTGGGAGAGGGTGTCCCTTTACTTGGAAGAACTACAAGTCGAAGTTACCCGTCGAGCCCGCAGTATATATACATATATATTTTTTTACCATACCAGACAAAAAAAAGAAGTCGAATAAAAACATAGTGGTCCAAAGTGGTTTCTCGGGAAAGACGCGCACAAAAGCTGCATAGGCGTAAACGCCCATTTTCCGTCCATAGAATCAACAACGATACGAGGATCCTCCAATTATTTGAATTGCCACAATAATTGCGCGCCGCTCGTGTTTGTCCACTGTGGACACGTAAATTCTTTATCTTATCCTACACGAATAAGAAATACAATACAGAAACGTGACTTTTCTCTCTTTGAAACTTCCCTCGGTATCTGCTTAGTTGCTCCGTGCCAAGGGCGTCGACATTCTTTTTTTTTTTTATTCCTTTCTCAAAAATATCCTGCGATTCGTCGTACGGCGAACAGTCCTTTGGGGTCCGTTCTCAAAAAACAGTTGAGAATAAAAAATGAAATTTTTATAATTTTTTTTTACCCCCTCTCTAGGCCTATCTCGCGAAACCGATAAGGGATGGTATAGTAATTTTTAACCGTGCAGGTAGATCAGGTAAAGGGGTGAAATCAATATCATGGTCGTGTACAGATAATTTGACACCCCCCCCCCTCCCCCCGGAAGCATCCCTCTAAAGTTGCATCCCCCCCTCTCGTTAACACTATCTCTGACAAGAGGTCATCTTTAATTGTTTAATGGCGGTTATAGGGGGATGATTTTTTTGGACTTCAGCTCGTACGCGTACAAGGGTGCAGACACTTGCACATGTGTGTACACACACACGATATTGCGAAGATACGCATATGAGACGACCCATCCCCTATAGGGTGTTACCTTTATCGCGGAATGTTTACAGAGTTTATCTTCGCACCCTTTGCGTGGAACCCCAACTCATTTACTCCTGCACCCTTCCAATGCGACCTGAGCAGACGCACGCACGCACGCACGCACCTACGCATTCGGCCATGCGTGCACATGTAAGTCCGGCTACCCTCGTATCCGCCCCTGGCCTCTTTACCTTTTGGTTTTCTAGCTCGCGCGGGGGGTTGGAAGACGTAAGGAGTGTCGTGTGAAGAAGGGAGACGGGGAAAGGGGAGAGACGCGTGCCCACACACTCACCCCCCCCCCCCCCCTTAACGCACCCCTAAAGGCTGAGTGCCCATTCCCATATAGCAGGTGCAGGTACAATCCCGGTCAGAAGTAACAGGAGATTTAACGATTTTCACGATAAGGCTGTTTCAGGTATCGTTACTTTTGAAATTGACTGTACGAATATTTCGCGCAGATTCCTCAATGTCCTATAATCGAAGATGATTGTCTTACGAGTATATCTATATTTAAGTGTATTGTCGCGATTTGAAAACTTTCAATTGACAACGAGGACACCCGCAGTACGAGCCAGCTGCGTCGCACCGTGAAAACTCTATTTACGTCGCGTTCGGCTTTCCGCTTCCTTATTGGCTTTTTAGTGACGGACTAAGGTTCCTTTAGGGCTGTTTCTATTGTTAGATCGTCACGTCACTCGGTCCTACCGGTTATAGTGATTCGATCGTTTACACGAGTCACGGTTGTTTCTCGGTGCGTTTCGCATGGGAAATATTTAATTCGCGATCCGCCATTAACGGAAGGCGCGCTTGTGCATCGGGCTTAAGGGTATATTCATGGCTCGTGGGTTCTCTCGGCTGATAGGTACCTGCCGCCAGGAGTCGAGAGTCGAACGAAAAGGATCGATAATGCGTTTCGCGTTTACGTTCTGACCGAATCGTCGAGACTTTCTTGTATATATTAAAATTTATTCCGCGCTGTATTACATTTGGTCTATGATTAAGGCTGCTTTTCAATACGCGAATATATCGTTCGGGATCTACTCGAAATTTCATGGCGCATTCACAAAGCAGCAGTTTTCTTTTCATCCATCGATTCCTTCCACCCTCCCTCCACTTCCTCCTAGTTTGCCAGGCAGCGCACACGAGGAGAATAATATCGCGTCTTTGCGGCCCTGGCGCCGCGACGCCGCTCGCTGCGGTACTGCTGAATGCATTCCGCGGGCCTTTTCTCTTTTGACTTTTGAACCGACGCTGCGCCGTCGTTTCACGTTTCTCTAAGCTATAGAAAAATTCTCTTACGGGATCGCGAACTGCGGCCGATTAAATTTTCTGCCGTTCGAGGATTCTGAAGCGTGTCGTTAAATTGCGGATACGACTTTTCGCTACTCGGACGTAACGTCGTGAGTTCGTTAATGCGTTTGCACGGTTAAATTTTCAATTTAACGATACATAACGGGTGGCACGTTTATAAATTTCAGTAAAATTACACGGAATCGTCTGTTTTCTCGTATCTAGGATGTTTACGCCTACGAGCTGAGGTTACGATAGTGAGAATTTTAATTATCTGACTACGTCACAGCGAGGAATTTCACTGTCGGAGGCCACTCCGTGAACGATGCTCCTTTCCGAATAGGAAGTTCGACCCGTGACCGGAAGTCCTGTCCCCTTCTACAGTAAAGACCCCACCCACGTGTCCTCTCGTCGTTCAGCCCACAACGAGCGACGCTCGTAACCTCTAAAAGTCGTTCGATGAAAATGCATTATTCTTACGTAGGTAAGGTTCAAGTCCCCGTAGTGTATTCTAACGGGTGAACAATTTGAAGTAAAATATTATTACGTTACTTCCTGTTCCACGGTGTCTTACGCGAAGACCACGGGAGGCCAGGTGGCCGGAAGACAAGGAAGCACAGACCCTGCCCTGCAGGATCAATACTTGGCATGGATGCAGTTTTCTTCCTTATAAACTATAAAGGAATGCAGGTCAGGTTTAAAGGACGAGGATGGGACCTGTGGGAAAAGGAAGACCGGATAATAAGTTTCCTCGTGAATGTCGATAGGACTTATAGAATACGCGTATAGATATACAAGGCGTACGTAAAATTTTTGTCATTCGTTTACCCCCCCCCCAAAGCAAAAGAAGTATTTCTTGATCTGAAATTTGCTACGTAGAATTTTGAGTCGGTGGAGCAAAAAAAATTTCGAAATTGAATTGGATTTTTTTTTAATGCGATTTGCGTCGCTCCGCACTGCCTGTCGACCCTAAAGAAAGGAGTTGGTCCTTTATTCGTTGATTGTCGCTGTGTCTGCTTCCTGTCTGTCTCTCTTTCTCTCGCGCAAGAATCTCCGAGCAAATCGGTCTTTGTCTGCACAGCCAGTCTAGCGAGAGCGACCTGTTCTCCCTGGAATACAAATATCTCCTTATCAGGGAAGCTTGTCGTTAGCTTTGTGGCTCAGGGTGGGCGCGCACGAAGCCTACACGTTTTGCGTGGGTTCATCCCTATTGCACCGTTACAAGATCCACGTGTACAATACGAGGATCGTTGAGGCGCATATGGACCAAGGGACTGATTTGATATTATTTTTTGGTGTGATAAGCGAGAGACGCTCGCGGCTAATGTCGGGTCGATGGAAAGAGATTTTGATTAGAAAAGAAAAAAATTTCTTTTACGGTTTGGAGAAAAAAAGATTTTTTTTTTTCTTCCGGCTTGCGGTGTAACGGCTATTGCGTTATCGATAAGCAGCCACTTGCAAATTGGGTCTTTATCGGGCGTTTCCGCCTTCCGGTCGGTGGTTGAAAGCGACGCGTCGACTGTTTGCGAATTATCGACGCCCGACAAAGGGCGAAAAAAAAACGTGCGAAATTGATTAAAGCGATTATTTTTATCTGGTGTTAATTATACAGATGATATGTTTAATTAATTGCTTCTAATTGAGACGACGTGGTTGCTCGCGTGGAAATAATTAATGCAGATTTTTCATGGTCGGGCGTCGCGACGCTCACTTAGCGTCGGGTCACTTCGTGACCCTTGGAGTCGAAATTTCTGTCGCTACTTTATCTAGTCTGTATAATACGTTTGCACTGGAAGACGAAGGAGACAAGGAGGAGAGGAAGTTTGAGAGGAAATTTTGGATGTGAACCAGAGGAGGAGATGAGATGAGGATGCTGGAAGATGCTGTCGGAGAAATGAAGCTGTCGTGGAATTGAGTGTTTAAGGAGAGGGACGCGCTAGAACAAGTGCACTTAAGGATTCCATCTTCATTTTCTCCTTCTCAAAGTCTCGGCTCATCCAACGAGTCTTCAGCTTCTTTGGATGCTGCGATGGACCGGACGATCAGAAACTTTAAATCTTAAGTGTAGAAGAAGCCTCGTGTCTCCTTCGCTCTTGTTCGCGATGGTCATGAATGGTCGACGTTATCTCGGGATGTGCATCGCGATGGTCATCGATGGTCTCCTTATCGTCCACTGGGTCGACGTTATCTCGAGATGTGCATCTGACCAACGATGCACTTTTGGTTGCAGTTTGCATTGATTCGTCAGACCAACCAGAAACTGCAAGGAGAGAGAGATGACAGCCTACGAAAAAGAGATCAAGAGAGAGAGAGAGAGAGAGAGATTCTTGAAATTAAATGCACACAGCACACTAAAGTGTCTCCCATCGCCTTACGACGAATGACCAATAATTTCAATTGCATAACAATGAATTCTTGATAGAAAGTAAAAACAAGAACGGAGAAAGAAAGATAAAAAATTTTCGATCTCTTTTCTTTCGCTTCAAATGCCGTTTGACAATTAGCCAAGTACCGTTAGGCCGTCTAGTATCGTATCTCATAAATTACTTTCGCACTTAGTATATGTATAACTATATGTACAATACATCGTACTCACTTGCTCAAGTACTGGAACGGTGCGTATATACGCATTGTGTATGTGCGTGCCTAGACGCAAACGCACGTGCTGGTGCGTTTCGATCGGATGGGAACTCTGCGAGTCTATATATAGAATGACTTACACGCACCCAGTCAGTATCCGTCACATATTCAGAACCAGATCCAGCATCCATATCGAGATCTGGATCTAGTAGCTTAGCTATGTATTCCTTCTCCTTTTTTTTTTTTCATTACTTTTTCACAATTTTTCCTTGAATTTCTCGCTCTGTTTCACATTGCATTTCGTGTGCTACCAATTCTTATTGTCTGCTTCGTTCTGCTTCTTTTACCTATAGATACGTACATATAGTTTTTTTAAGATGAAAATACCTGTATACGTGTACCAGTGCAGCCAGTGCAGCCAGTGCAGCCAGTTCATTGGTTCAATGGCACATCGGTACGTTAACCAACATCAGACGAAGCAGCATCGAAATTCGAGTCTAACTGCTGGTAACGTAATGACTTCATTCCGTCGAACCTAATGACTCGTCTCTCTCTCTCTCTCTTTTTTTCTTTCTCTTTTTCTCTCTCTCTCTCTCTCTCGTCTTCCTCCGTACGCTTTCCTAATGATTTCCCCAGCAATCGTAGATACTCTCGTTCCGTCTCTCTCGTTCTCGCTTGCCTACGAAGGACGGAGAATTTCCGACTGGAATCTATCCCGACGCGAATACCACGTCTTCCCTTTCATCTCTCGCCTGCCTTCCTTTTTCCCCGGCACACAAGGCTCTTCGCTTTTCTCCCATTCTCATCCCTCGTCTCCTGGACCATCTTCTCGCCGGGTGTCGATGCTCCTGGGGAAACGCCGACGAGGAACCGACGTCGTTCCCAGGGAAATTTATTTTTGGAACGGCCCTTCGCGAGGACGACTACCGGTTTTAGACGATTTCGGAGTCGAGTCTGCGTCTGTTTCTCTCTCTCTCTCTCTCTCTAGCTTCTATACTTGCCGTTAACTCTCTCTCTCTTTCTCTCTCTCTCTCTCTCTCTCTCTCTCTCTCTCTCTCTCTCTCTCTCTCTCTCTCTCTCTTTCGCACTGACGCTCTCCACTAATGGGAAAATTCCAACACGATCCAAACTCGCCGCACGGGGTGTCCCAGATATCCAATGAAATTCCAGGATTCTTTCCTGGGACTGTCACCCTTTCGCATTCTGGGTTTCTATCCCGTGGGATCTTAGGTGTAATTAATCAAATAATGCTAAAGCAATAATTCATAATTAATTTTCGAGTTTTCCTACTGCCGACGCGCTCCGGTGCCGACGAGTGACTCTGCGCTTCTCTTTATTATTCTCCTTCTATTATCCTGAACCTCATCGGAGCTGAGGGGATGCGTAAGTACTTGGTTCTTGAGCTTATTTTTTTTTCTTTCTTTTCTTTCGAGTAAATTCTCTCTTATTATCCCGTGCTGTCTCTGGGACGTGACTGAGCTGTGAACCCGGTTGCGTCATTATGGGGCCATGCTGCACCCGTACACGGGGTTATTTATTATTATACTTTCTAATTAGCAGGCGACGGCTGGCGTCAAACGAACCTGGCGAAACTAGAGAAGCCATTGAAAATTTATTTGAAAGCCCGTAGAAAATTTCTTTCGTCTTGTAATCTGTAAGCTCGTCGTTATATATTTATACAGGGGTGTTCCTTTCGAATTTTCGAGCTCGCAGAGTGAATGCATCTAGAAGGCTTTTTTTTACGTACTAAACGAACACCCCTTGTTCGCGTCAGATAATTTGAAGATTCTTTGAGAGGCTGAATTAAACAGTGGAAACTATCCTTTGTAGCATGGCTAGTGGTATCTGGATGTTCTCCGAGTTTTAGCTGTGTGAACGGTTCTTTTTTTTTTTTACGGCAAGAGACTAGTTTGAAAAGTCGCGGTCATTTTTTCACAATTAAAGTTTCCTTTGAATCGACTACCTTAACTGTTTAATTTTTTGACAAATTTTTTTTTGTAATTTATTGAAAAAAAAAACTATGCGCGACTTTACTATTTTTGCAGTTGTCCTTATTTCTGTCAAGGCGAAAATACATGAGGAATGAATTTGCAAAAATTTTCATACATCGCACATGATATCTCGTGCGAATTGACATTGCAATTCGTTACGTTATTTCGCAATTCTTTTTATCGTGTTTTGACATTCTATTTTTTTTTTTCATTTTTTTTTTTCATACAAACGTAGTATCGTACCGGTGAAAGAAATACGGCAATTTGTGGCTGACCGACGCGACCGCAGTTAATTTCCGAGCGGAGAACTCTGTGCGAAATAATGGCAAAGTCATTCGGAGAGACGTTCGCGCTGCTCTCGATAAGTGAACGAGAAATTTATTTGCAATTATTTTTGACCAACTTCGCCAATTTAATTCTACGCACTTTGCACGATGACGTCACTCGCAATTACGAAGCAACGACGACCATTTTCTTCATTGCGCCGTTTGGTCTTCTGCGTCGATTCGCATACCGCCGATATTTGACCTTTTGAACTGCTGGACCCGTCCAGCCTCTCGTAGGTCGCGTCCCGGAAATAAATCATGGTTTATTATTTGGGTCGCGGTCAAAATAAAACGAAAGAAGGGAAAAACAGCCGACCGGGACAGTCAGGGACGGGTCGGGTCGGCATTGAGTTCGTTTGACTCTGTTGACGTAACAAAGTGGCGATCGATCGATATTCGATTAATCGAACGAATAAATAACAATCAATCGATCAGTCAATATCGGGAACTCTCGCGTACCTCGATGTTTGTATCTGTCGCACGATAATTTTAATATATTTTTTTTTAAACAATAAATTACATCGATATCGCCTCGTCGAATTATTTTATACCATTCATTTTATTGATTCGCGAATCAATTAAACGTATCGTTCGAATCTCACAGAAATTATTTTGATCGACGCAATTTGTGTCGCTGCGCTGCAATTTACTCGGGTAAATTTACTCGGGTTGCGCGACTCGAGAAAAATGCTGGCATCGCGGCGACACGCGGGAGAAAATTCAATTACATCTTCAGCCGGCAAATTGGTCAGCTGACCTGACGATTTTGACGAGTATCACGCGCGTCACGAATATTCTTACGTAGGTTGTCCGAAAGAGTCGAGAATTAAATATCTCACGTATTTGGAGTTGATTAACATATTGCGTCATATGTGTCTTACGTATGTCTCGCCCCACCATATTCCCCTATGCGAATATCCCATTCAAAACAAATTAGTTTATTATCATTGTACAGCACAGGAATAAATACGTTGATCGAAGCCTTGCTAATTACTTATCGATTGAATATTCGGCTCTGATTAAAATATCTGGTACATATTTACATACTTGATGATTACGCAATCAGATTGCACATATGTCAAAGACGTTGCGAACGTATGACGAAAAGTGTCATTTTTCAATGACAAAATTTTCCGTACTCGTCCCGTCATTTTACGACCAATTGAAATCCATTGAAATCGATCGAAATCGGTTCCCAGGCTAGTTTCGATCGAATTGACCTTCCTGCGTGATTGGTGATCGATCGAGCAGGACCGAACAGTTCGTAATGAATGACTATCGATCCCGTGGATACAAGTAAAACGTAGAATCTCAAAGTTACAGCTACGGGAACGTAGTCGGGTATTTTTTGGACGACACGCGAACGTGAAAAAGAGTGAGGGCGATTCCGGTTTAAACGTTGCGATTTAATGTGGGATTTAGGGGAAAAAAAAGCGTGTCGGATGTAACAATAAGTAACGCACTGGTGTCACGTGATTCGAGCCACTAAATCAGCAGGTCGTAGGGCGAGGAGGTCAGGGTGGAGGCACGCGACTAGCACGGGCCTCCCTGGGAAGTCGATTACGGGCATGTCGATGCGTACCTTAAGTGAAAAGTCAGTCACGCCACAACCCTTTTTTTTTTTTCGAATTTTTTTTTTTTTGATCGAGGGTGATTATCCCTTTAGGCCCATCCCTCTTGAGCAGCCACGTGATCGTATCGAGAGAGATATAATATTATATAATAATATCATAGCGAGAGAGATATAATATTTATCACAGTCCAAGCTGCCGCCTTCGCTAGGAATAATCTTGGGGCTTTTACGGAAGCGAATTCAACTGCATTGCGTTTACCCACGGTTCTGTGTGAGCTAAGGAGAAAGAGAGAGAGAGAGAGAGAGAGAGAGAGAGAGAGAGAGAGAAAGAGAGAGAGAGAGAAAGAAAAAGAGAAAGAGAAAGAGAAAGAGAGAGAGAGAGAGAAAGAGATGATGAAAGGCAAACCGACCGCTTCTCGTAGCTGCACTCACGTCCCCGACTTTACGCACTCGCTCCTGGTTCTGTTTCTAAAGTGCGTTCATCCTCCTAGGCGGCATCGCTCGTATGCATAATGCACGCTGCACTTGGTTCTCCCTTCGGATTGAATCAACCTCACGTACAGTGCGTGGCCACATACGCGCACGCACGTATTTATCAAAGTACACGATATACCGAAGTTGTTCCTCGTAGGTACGCAGCCTCTCTGGTGGCTCCGTGCTGCTGGCTATTGTCCGGCATCTTCGTAATGTCCCCGAAGAATCAAGTGTTACCTCCCTTCTTTATCTCTCGTGATTTCATCTCCCTCTTCATTTGGCACAGGACAAGATCAGCTGACGGTACAGTCACTGGCTCCAGCATTGAACCAGCCTCTGTGCAGCAGTGTGTAATTAAAATAGCGATTCGGTCGGGACGAGCCAAAGATTGGAGAGTGGAGAGTCTGCGATGAGATCGGTGATGCTGGGTCCTGTACCTGGGAAAAAGTTGGACCGTTTTCTTTTTCATGGGCTCGTGGGTGGAAACTTATATATATGTATATATATATATGGTCTGGTACCTGGTTACCACTCAGGAACTCTGTTATTTATTGGCTGGGTCGATCTGTGGGATAGCTCTAAAGATGTTCGACTACGGGAGGTCCAGCCAGGTTCATCTTGAAAATCCTTAGCCGTAAGTGCGTCTGGTTACGGTTCAAAGGATTTATTGGCACCTCGTGGCTCTTTGGAGGGTAAGATTTGTCAATCGTCTTTGGGATTTTTTTTATGAAATAATTTTTTATACTTTAAATTCGGTACTGGTACGTGTCTTGATGAGATACGGATGCTGTGGTGGAGCAAGATCAGGAATAATGGTGTCTGCGGACTTTGTCGGGATTTATCTTGCTGCTTATGTAAATTCCATGCATTACGCATCTGTGCATAGAAATCGATCTGACTCCGACGTCAGGCCTTCGAGGATGCTGAACGATGGACCGATCGGTCGATCTGGTAGACGGTAATGATCTTGAGCTAATGGCACTTCAGCGGTGCATCCTATTAGTCCGCTTGACAAACGATCGGACCACTTAAAAGGCAGTTGCTCGCGCAATGATCATCCGTCCCCTTCGCTCCAGCATCCCTCCCCGTGTTACGTACATGGACCACATCTATACTTGATGGCTACTTATGACTACTGTGGGATTATCCCACGTTGTCACGCGGTCAACGATGCGTGATGCTCGCCAGGTGTAGATCAGCGATTAAGCAGTTACGCCTTAGGCAACAGTACCGGCAGGGATGCTGGACACGCGAGAGTCATTGCTGGACAGTGAAGGATGATCCGTGAGATGAAAAATCTGTTGGTTAAAAGATATTTTTGAAAATACCTAAAATCAATATTGACGATCGGTATTTATAATTCCCACGCTCGACGCGGGATGAAAAGGGCATCTCGAGGAGATGAGAAATCTTTCGGGTATACAGATCTACGGGTAAAAAGGATATTGGACCAAGATCTATTCTTTGATCTTACGATCGATTACGCGTATCTGATTTTCTTCTGTAGCAACAGAGACGCCACGGCGATACATATGTGAACTGGCTGAGTTAAGGTTAGGGCGATTGCGCAATGGGCGATAATCTCCCAAGCATCGTGTAACGTGGGACCCCGAATTGTACTTGCGCGTTTTTCAAAAAGTACGCGGGAACAATTTTTTTTTTCGAATTTGGGGGGGGGAGGCGACTGGTGCAAAGATGTCTGCCGAGCTGGCGAGAAGGGCGATACGTCACTAGCGGGAGGACCGTATATGGCTAGGAATGCGCTAAACGATTGGGATAAAAAGGGCTGCGCGAGATGAGCAGCCTGAAACCTTTCGAAGGGCCGAACAAAGAGTCGCGGGCTCCGCCGGCCCTTCGGAGCTTCCCGAGATGCAGCCCGCTGCACTTTGTCCGCTTACCGGGGAGCATTGTGTGCATACTAACGAGAATTACTCGACGGACTGTCCTTTTATAAAGCGATAAACTTTCTCTATTCCTTTTTTTAACCCCTTCTCCACGCTCCGTCGCTTTGTCCACCTACGAGCAGGCAAAACGCGTAATACGATACACTGCGTGTTGGGTCTTTAGGGTGTTTTTTTTTTGTCACGGAAATTTTGCGCGTTCGCTCCTACTCACGACGTAGACTCGTAGACTCGGGAATAGATGGACAGTGGTGGATTTTTGAAAAATTTGATTAGCGATTTTTAAATCGTTATCGTGACATTTTTTATCGTCTCCATTGATTATTATTATTATATTTAGTATCGAATCGTAGATATACAATTATTGCTGTGTCTTGGATTTAATGAGGAATTAATTTCTAGCAAGGATGTCCAGCTCTTGAATCCCAAGGGCCTTTTTTGCTGAGCTATAGTCCGTTTGTGGTAATACACCGTGCATATCGTTGATACGCATGCGTGGGGGGTAACGTGCGTGCCAACGCACAGTTGGCGCGAGTCACCCGGTAGGTATTAGTGGGTAATTCTTTCTGTTTTATTGCATAACGATGGAATTAACGAGCTAGGGCATTTTATCAGACTACCTTGACTGAATATGTTCCCAGTTAGATTACCATCAGACGCATCCTCAATTAAGGGCTCGAAGGATCACGCAATTGAATTCGAGAATGAAATGATCCTAGGTCGATTTCATTCCGATTGGATTAGGCTCGTTATCGATCTTGATACTTTGATTTTTTTATCTTTCGTGCCAATGTGCCTGCCCTTTGACCTCTTGTGTCTCAGTCGGCCGCGTTCAGTCTCGTTTGTTCTATTTCGCACGAAGAGATGCTTCTTATTATCAGGTTACAGTAGGTCAGCCCGGCGCCCATGCGGACTTATCGTTAGTAAATATTAACTGGTGCTTTGATTTTTTTTTCGTCCCTTTGATTTACATGAAGAATTTGCCGAATTCGTTTCAGGAGACGAAGACACGTGGGCAGTGTTTATATTCCAGAAGCAGCGACGTCCATGTACGTGGAAACGAGGACGTCGGCGTCGGCGTCGATTTGCGTCGATTTGCGTCGACTCACTTTGGACTCGCTTGCGTGCGTCTCTGCGTGGCTGCCTGCGCCAATCGCGAACGCAGGTAGACGAATGTAAATTCGAAGGCATCGATTCTCAGGTCGATGAACTCCCGACGTTGTTTTCAAGATTCTTAGCGAGATACGTAAACCGGAAGTCGGCAAGATATCGTCGTGCGATTTCGCAAGGTGTATACATACCTACGTGACAACTTACTCGAATCCTCCGCCAGATGTCACCGGTGCTCGATCGGTCTTTTAAACTTGGGTCCTCTGGCCATTTTTTCAAGTTCGCGATTCTCCCTGCGGGCGCGTCCGCAACGATCGGCGCGACGCGCGCCTGAAATAGAGGACGGCCGAGACCGGAAGTTCGTGGAAAACGAGTATTTCGATCGAACGGCTAAATTTAGTTCCTTTTACGCTCCGGGACGTTTACGTTCTGTCTGCTACGAGGACTTCCTCTCTCTCGACCCTCCTTCGCTCTTCGGCTCCTCGAATCGTATTTTTAAGCTGTTTTCGCTTTTATCGCGCGAATCGATCCAGAAATCTTCACGGGTTAATAAAAATGGGAAGAAAATTAACGATGGGATTTCTTAGGAAGGACCGTTGGTCTATCATAAAATCTCGAAATTCAATCCCCTCTGACGTCCGTGAGTTTGCGCGTGATTTACGCACTCGCGTGTCTGGTCGTTGACGGACGATTTGGAGAATCATGAAAATCTTTTTTTTTATTGTTTTTTTTTATTTTTCCTCATTTTTAATTTCACATCGAACGCAAATTCCGCAACGTAAGTCCGCGCTTCTCTGTTTGCATAGTTCTTCTGTCTATTTGCGATAACGTATGCACCTTCGGGCTCTCGTGTGTTGGCAGCATCTATACAGGG
The DNA here is from genome assembly GCA_030142375.1 of Calameuta pallipes. Classification (NCBI taxonomy): domain Eukaryota; kingdom Metazoa; phylum Arthropoda; class Insecta; order Hymenoptera; family Cephidae; genus Calameuta; species Calameuta pallipes. The sequence continues at coordinate 748,158 of JARQSW010000690.1, read as the reverse complement.
ACGGGACTGCAGATAAGGGTTGCGCAACCAAAGGACGCCAACCTACCAGTATCCACGTTTCACTCTGATGCAAAAACTGATCTCGAGCTTACCCAGTGCGTTTTACATGTTAATTCTGCCGCGATTTAGTTCGCAAAGCATTTTGAACTTTGAGGCAAAGCTTTTTGTTTTTTTTTTTTCTTTTTACTCCTCGTCAGCTACGTCAGTTTTATTCGTTGTAGACTGAGAGAGAGAGAGAGAGAGAGAGAGAGAGAGAGAGAGAGAGAGAGAGAGAGAGAGAGAGAGAGAGAAGCCGCTGACTGTCTATACGAAATGCATATATGGTACATAAATATATATGTATATACAGGAGAATGTATTTAAATAACTTTCAATTAATTGGATAACGAACCTTCTAATGCACTATACGTGCGTGCCAGTATGTTACAAAAGTCGTTGATACAAGTACAGCCTTTAGGCGTCCATTCAATTATAATGTGTAATACGCAAGTGCCTGGACCGAGGAAATTCCACTGGTAGTTTTTCAATGTAATACGTATACATATATGTACACACGTGCAGAAGTGGGTTTGCGTAGGACTGGATATATCGGCAACAGTCGTTCATTCATAATGCGTAGGCGCATGCGTACTTATCGACTATATAGTGTAATACAGCTACGCACGTTTCCTTTCCTTCGAGAAGAGGGCTTAAGGCGCCTCCCCCGTTACGTCGCGTCGCAGCGACCCGAGCGACTATATTCGTTTCATGTAAACGCAGATACTATCGTGAAAAATCTTGGTGCTTCGTGTATTCAGTCCTGTGGGTCTAGTTTTTTTTTTTTTTTTTTTTCTGGCGAATTCGAGGGTGACGTAGAAAAGTGTAAGAAACGCGTAGGGACTTACGCGTCGTGATTATTTAACGTGTGAATCACTGCCGACCGATTCATACATCTGGCGTCGTTTCTAAAGATAGCGAGGGATGGGAGAGGGAGGTTCGAAGATTTGGTCCATTCATTGCTCGGATGCTGGATAAAATTACGAATCTCATCGGGAAAGTGAAAAATAGGATTTTGAGCTTGCTGTAAAAGTTTTGGTGCATCAAAAAAGAATAAAATTTTTTTGTCGATGATGAGAGAAAAAGTTATTTAATTGAAGTTCGATGTGGGTTATAATTATTTTGAATAAATTTTGTATTTTATATACATATATACATTATGCATTTTCATTACGAGATGATCGGACGGGGATCGCTCGGCATTCCGACCACGTGTTGCAAGTCGTCGCGACGCCTCGCGAGACGTCATGCTCGGCGCCGCATCTTCTGGACGGATATACAGAGACGCTCCGAAGAGACAGCGTTCCCATTCACGGCGCGTCTTTTTGATCAACGATACTGTGTGGATTATTAATAAGAAAACTCGAGAGTAAAGAAATCCCGAGGGCGTCCACGCATAAGCAATCGCGTGCAGGACTCGCTCTGGAATTCGGTTGAACTTTGAACTCCGAACTATAAGAATCTAATCGGGGAGCAGGATGAGTCGTGTGGACGCCTAGACGGCGCCGCGACGCTTCGGGAAAAAAAACTTCATAAACCAGCCAAAAGGAGACAATCGGACCCTCGGGCGACCCTCGCGTAATAAAGTCACTGCCCCTTTGGGTCTAGGAACTTTTGCCAACTTATATACGCACATATATATATGTATATCATCAATGGAATTCGTCTTCCCGATAAAGGGATTTATCACGCGCACTTAATGGACACTTCAATTCCTTAACAATCGCTGGACGTTACTTTCCAAAAATTCCATTGTTTCCCTCACTAAATTTATCCACTCGTAATTGCCCCATCAATTAAATTGATTTATCGATCTTTTATCTTCTAGCAAATTCTCGGTCAAAGTTTTCTCCCAGGAAAGACCAGAACGAACGAAACAAACGGGAAAGAAAGGAAGATAAGCTTTACTCGATTGAAGTTCCAGTACCAAAGTCCTCTGGTTCGTTTCACATAGTTGCGTGATTCTTTATCTAAATCATCCTCTAAGTCATTCCGCTTAGACACGAAATGGAGCAGTCGAATTTTTCTTATCAGTGTTACCACGTGATTGGTCGAAATCAAATTTATGGTTTTTTTTTTTAGGAATTTTGTGGTATGCTGTACGATATGTTTCTGGAATTTCACCCCCTCTCCCCCGTCATTGAAAAAAAGTCAATACCAACTTTCGAGCGTTAACACATTTCCATTCATAAGATCGTCCTCCATTAGTAGTCCCCATCGACTTCTTCCACCTCCGCTATCTCTTTCGACATACTCACACATTGACTTTAACCATAATCGTCATTAATGACTCTTTGAATCGAACCACGTGAGTTCTGGCAAGAGTCAGCGACCTGGCCTGTCTCCCCTAGGTAATAATCGACTGAGCGACATTGAAATTCACTATGGGTACTAGCCCAAAACAAATAGTCTGCATTTAATTCGAAAATTGCACCTTAGGTTGGCAATCATGGGTAAAGAGTGCCTGGTCCGCCATCTTATGATTACAAGGTACCAACTTAATGGAGTACCATTGTGAGTCGATAGGTTTGCCGTGTCTACGGTATATGTGCATTATTTCTGCCCCACGTGATATCCAACGAAGCTTGAGAATCTAGGGAACTTTTGTTCGGTGGTGCCACCTGTTACTCCCTAGGGGAAGTGGATGAGGAGGGGAAGGCGAGAGGAACCACTGGAGGATTCCGGTTAAAGACCACGGGGTCAAGGGTCGTGTTACCCGTTCGTCTTGATTTTATTCGATCGTCTCAATGGAAGTTTCGCAGGGTTTTTTTTTCCTTTGAATTTACTAAATTTTTTTTTCAAAGCGCAAGGCTGATTTCCACGCGAGCTTCGCGTTAGTTCGTACGTCGTCCGAGTGGCGGCCGATCCGGTAGCCATATTCCGGTAGTCGAGTTAAGAATTTTATTTTTGTTTATTTTCGAGATCGATTCTCCGCCGGACGATATCGTTGCCCGACGGTAGCCACAATTTACATTTCCCTGCCCCTCGACCCCCCTCGTCGTCCTCAACGTGTCTTGTCTTCGTGTCGCTTCGTGCGAGTTGCGGTCGCGCGATGCGTGCACGAGATATTAGAAATGCTGCTGGAAAATCAAAACCGACACGGCGTCCGCGACTGGATACGCTCGCTCTAACTGGAATCGAGTCGCGGGTTTTACTTTACAATCAGATTAGATACGATTAATCGTGATATTAATTTTCTCGAGCGTCTCCTTCAAAACTGCTACGAACCAAAGGTTACTAGATCGTAGAAATACATAGGCAAGAGGGGGGAATCACCTGGTTAATTCTGCATGCGAACTCTAGCGGACAGATGTCGTACTACGGACAGAAACAAAGGCTATCGCTCGGCTAGGGAAGGTCGCGTTGGATTATTAATCGTCCAATCGATATCAGTACGCGGTCGATGCTATCCTTGAGCAGTCGGGACCTTTACTGACGTTCTCTATTCTAAGCCCATTTTCTTCATTCGTACCCAGTATATTTTTTGATTTTAACCGTCCTTGGACTTTTTTTTATCTCTTTCGGTGGCTTCGAACGTGTTTAGAATTTGAAAAAAAAAAATACTATAATTATAGCAGAGCATTGGATTCGTTCGAGGACGCGTAACCAGACTCCCTGGTAAAAGGTGACACCGTTTAAACTTCAGGATGGTTTCAGGGCTTCGTTAATTCATGGCTTCTCGCGTTGACTCTGTGGGTAGTTTAATTTTTTTTTCTTGTCTTTTTTTTTTTTCGACGAACTTATACAGTTAATTCGATGCACCGCGTTGGCTTCTGTTCTCCCTGTCTCCTCGAGCCGGCTCCTCGCGATTCCTCCTACAGTAAATTTCCTGCCCACCTCGATTAATCGGCATCGGTCGCGCCTCGTAATTCCGCACGCGACAAGTGGCAGCGTCGGGGCAACGTCAACCCAGCGTCCCGGCGACACGACGCCAAGTCGCGACCAGCTGATTTATTTCCTGACGTCCTCCCCGTTTGCCTCCCCCCCCCCCCTCGACCCTGTCCTCCGTGGACTCGTTCGACTCCGCTCGGCGTGACACAATCGCTTCGAGTCTCTTTTTACAGTGTTAGGTCGTTGTCGTGACTTTGTTTCTCCTCTTCCTCATCATTTATTCTTCTTCTCACTTCTTCTTCATATTTATCACTCTGGCGCCCCCTCTTATCCTCTCGCTCTTACACTTTCCATATCACCTATCTCCCGGGCTAGACTGTCTCTCTCTCTCTCTCTCTCTCTTTTTTTTTTTTATTCGTTGTTTCCTTGGTGCCTGCGACAGAGCGTGACGATCGAGAGATTCGTCGCGCATGGAAAACGCGCCCGGATGCATCTTGACCCGATCTGACCGTCCGACTCGTGCTCTGTTGTACAGGGCAATTCAGTTAAGAGGTAATTCGAGAAATTCGACAGGTTCCATCGAAATTTCGATTCAATTAAATAATTATGTCGGTTTTCGAAAATCAATCCTTTTTCATCGTCGTACTACTCGATTACCTAAATTCGAAAAAAAAAAATGTTTTTAGTCAAGAAATTTTGCACTCGACGAAGTAATTTCGACTGAACAGCTCTGTACACGTACACAGGCGTTTAATCTTATCGTCCTAGTCCAGTCGAACATAGATCAATCGATATCCCGTCAATCCTTGAAATTTCACCGGATCCTCCTAAGGTCATTCGTTACTCCTGTCGCGAAGACGCTGCGCGTCTCCCGAGGGGACGTCGATCCACGTTCTGTCGCCTCGCGGCGTCTTTTCAACGGACACGATGAAAACTTCTTTATTCGCACTGTGTTTCTCCTGTACTTCGTCCCTGAACGGAGACGCGATCTTCTTGGCCTCCGTTCGGCCCCGAATTGCGCAACGATCCAATCCTAGCGCGACGCCGACGACTGACGCTACGAATAACATTTCCCCCCGAGTGTCGTTTCCTTTATTTTTCTTTGGAGAAAATTATTTTTTTTACCACTTTTCTCCGTTACCATCGTTCGTCAAGAATTTTTCGTTCGTGCATCGGGGGCGTGGGGGGGGGGGGGGGGCGATTTCCAATTTCCCCCCAAAAAACACGTAACCCAACCTAACGAATAACGCGTACCAGAAAAATGGGCAAAAGGCTCGCCAGCAGTTTTCCCTTCCGCTCTCGAGACAATGGGGAGCAAAGTTTGCCAATATCAGAAACTGAAACCTTAATCACCCTCGGATGACTCAGCCAATCGACACAATGCCGAGGCACTCCGCTTCGGCTTTATCATTCGCGCCGTATTTACCACCCTCGACACTCTAACCTTCCTCGTGCGGGATTCCTGTGTTATCCCATATGGGATCCCATTCTAACCTAACCTAACCTAACCTAACCACTTGGACTTAACAAATAACAAGTTCGACCCACGAATCTCAACGTGCACGAAAACTCTCGAGAAAAATATTCCCGTATCTCTGGGACACCCGTTACAGTCTCCAGCGAGAGGATCTGACCCTGCCTCACCGAGGTCAGCCGAAACAATGCGCTGCAGCTCGAGCATCGATCTCCCGAGCCTTTCTGGGTGAACGTTAATCGACGTCCCATTACGGCACGTAAAGCGCAAATCAACCGACTTCGCGCGCCACAAGACTTTACTCGGACGTTTCTAGAACTTTTTTTTTGTTCGATCTGATCTCTGGGACTTACGCACTGAGCCGGGTAGGGGGCGGGGCCTCTGCTTCTCGAACTCACTTGCAATTCGCTAAGTACGGCACTGGCTGGCATCTTTATTAAATTTTCACCAATCGATCCGCGCACTGGAAATACATATGACGTAATTCGCATGTCCTCCTCTCGGACTGTACTTCGAACTTCTTTTCTCAGCTTTTCTTTTTCGAATATTTTAAAACCGCGATCCAACCTATGAAAGATTTCAATCGAATCGACATAACTTTCTCGTCCGACTGTACATTTGCTTTTTAGTAACCTCCGAAAAAGATGACGCTACTACTTCAAGAGATTGCAATGCACGGACTGTCCATGACCATTGATTGCCCGTAAAACGTACCGTGACCTTTTTTTTTCGACTTTAAGAACACCTTCCGTCCCACCCTGGACCATCCGAATCTTACGCGTCCGATACTTCATCGGGATCTTATCCAAAGTCAATTACGTAACTTTACATGCTGTTTTCACGGACCCACAACTCTACTTGACATATAACGGGGATTCCCCTTTGTTTTTGGGCTCCCATCGTCATACGGTACAGTCAACGCTCGTTTGAAAAATCTCTAAACTTTCTTCACCATATAAATCGTCCGTCTAACGATTCTAAAGCCTGTTACGTCATCGCGCGACACGTCACACGAAGGGAGCATCGATCTAATTAACAATCCTGAAACCGGTCGTTTTTCGCGCTAAACGGTGAAAAGGTCGTGTACAGTCAATGACTAAGATTCGAATGAGTCAGTCTGGCCTCTTCTCCTGTTTCCCGTAACCCGTTTCCCTCTATTTGCGTTTCTCCGAGCGTCATCTCTGATGTCATTAATTTGCATAAAAAAAACTCTCAGTTGTCATCTCGCGTCTTTTTTGAACATCCAATCTCTATCACGATTTCTCGATCACCCGGTACATCGTGATCTTTACGTGTTACATACTTTTTTCCTGCTTGTGTCAGCATTGTCAAAGACTGGCGACAGGAGTAAGGCGGGGAACCCCCTAACTCCTCACCTTGTCAATCCATGGAAATTATCAGGAACAGTCGAATCATTCCTCTTATCATTGGACCTGAAAATGATCCGAGACGTAAACCAATGGGCTGAGTCGTTTGACGGCGTCCCGTGAAATTGTCGCCGATCGACTTTCTCCATGGATATAAGCATGTGTGGACACACGTATGATCCCACTCTGGACCTCTGGACCCCAAGATTGTCATCGGACACGAATCATCGTCCTGGGTTATTTTTTTTGCTCACGCGCAGCCTATTGATATATCTCGTGTAACGCGTGTATCAATGCCGTGTAGTGTATTTATACGCACTAGTCACCGGTCCAGGGACTAATGCGTAACGCGAGTCTCGGCGTCGGGACGCTTTTGTGCGTGACGTTGATTTATCGTAATCTCCCTTCTCCTCCTCTTTACTCTCAGGGTCACTCGGTATCATTGTGAACGAGAGTCTTTTACTTTTATCTTCACGAAGACGCGAGAGCTGCCGCAGTGATAAAGGTGATGCTGTAAGATGCGAGAGATCGAGGATGGGAGGAAATAGGTACACGGGACAATGGGATGCTGTACGAGCTACGAATTTAATAGATTGCAAGTTCCTGCGATCGAGTCTTGGTTATATATATATATATATTTTTTTAATATCGGATTCAATCTTGGTAATTGGATTTTTCTTTGCGTCGTTCGTAGCCGTTGGCTGCGGAATTTTCAAAATTCCCGCCTTTCTGGATCCAAGCGATTTTTAATTTCTGATTAGTATATATGTATATACCTGATGTCTATTGAATATTAAAAACGTCATTGTCGAGCCGTCAGTCTGTCAGGTTGAAATTTGAAATTTGAAAGGGGACGTGTCGAAATCAGGAGGAGGAGAAGGAGGAGGAGATAAGGGTGAAAACTTCGTACAGTCGTAAACCTTTAGCAATCGTTCCCGTACCGGAAATGGTTCACAGTCGAAGACTTCCTGCCGTCTAGCGGAACACGCACCCTTCAAATATCAGGATATATCGATCCGGCAATTAATTAGTCGAAGGGATGGTGTTATCACGTAATTTTGTTATAACAAGAACGTAAAAAAATATTTAACGAATAAATTGCCGATGCGAAACAGTGGATTAAGCCTAATTCAATCGTCTTTACGATTTCTGTTGCAGCGGGTGAAAGTTGACGTGTGAATAAAAATAAAGGGAGAGAGAGATGGAAAGATACGAGGAAGAGGGCGGCGAGGACAGCGACAACGAGACGGATCCTGAGCAGCTACTGAACGAGTGGCTGGGAGAACTGGACAGTCTCACCGTGGTGAGTCACGTGTTTTTTTTTTCAAATTTCGAAATATTTATTTTTTGTGAAATTTTGCAAAATTTTCTAAAAATTTTTGCGCTTCGGTCGCTGCTGATCTTTCTATACTTTAAATATAATAGTTAACTGGGGAAATCCTTGACGGAGGTTCTCCTTGGGTTTTACTGCGCTACAGTAACGTAGTGCTTAATCATTACTGTACCGTAGCGCCTATACGGTAATATAAGGTTACAGGACTGTACAGCAATAAGCTGGTACAGGACTGTGACGTCACAGAAATTTAGATCGGAGCAGCATCGCTTCTTTACGTCGCATAAGTCAAGTCTCACATTCAATAAACTTCGGTTTTATTCGCGGGTTAATATTTTTATCTTATTCCTCGCGCCTGTCGATTAGTCCATGTAAATCACGAGGACGCAAAATTAGCACTCGGAGCTTCCAGAGTTTCTGCCATTCAATTGAGAGCAATTTACGTGTGCTCTAAATAATTCTATTTCGGGAAGCTTATGCGATTCGCCTTATCTCTATCAGATCGTCTGACGATTCTTTGTCGTAAGACTTTACAGATATTTTTTCTAATGGAAATTTCGAGGGGATTTTTTTTGGTTTTCTTGGTCCTGATCCTGTCCCGTAATCCTGGCCGATAACTTATCCAATTTCTTTCTATACTTTTTCTCTCTCATCAATTTCAATAGACAAGATGGAATTACAGAGATTAAAGATGATAAGCGATCCTGTCGGATTCTGGAGATAAAAGATACGTATCGTCTTTAAGCGTTGTCTAGCGCTCTGACGTCAACTATTAATCTCAATTCGCAATGCAACGAATAACTCGTCGGTACGTTTGTTCATCGCGAATCGAAAGGATGAGCAGTACGTTTTGGCGCGTTTTCAAGCAGGAAGTTTCGTTTTTTTTGCGATACTTTGGCATTTTACATTTTTTTTAAATCATAAAGTTCAGCTTTAGGGATTTTGGCAAAAATTGAGGTTATTTGATGAAAAAAAATTTACAGTTGACTCCGGTAATTTCATAACCGTCGTATTTGCAAATTTTATAAACCGGGGAGACACTCGAGAAAGCATTTACGTATTTAGCTTGGAGGATTTCGGTTCCGCCCCTGTAATCCAGGTGCTTATCGCGGCTACGAGGACCGAAAATTTCGTGAAAATTCCGGTACGCGATTGAGGGAACAAATCGCACGGAATAACAAGGTGTATGCTGCAGATAAAAATTGCCATGTTCTACACTTATCGGAATGTACGAAAATTGAGTGAATTTTGCAAATACTCGAAATACCACGCGAAATCGTTAAATTGACCAAATTTACAAAATACAAATATTCGATACGTAAATTTCAAATTTTTCTCGCTAAAAAATGCATATAACGAATTATTTGAAAAGTCGCAAAAAAAACTTTCAAAAGTTATTATAAAAGTTTGCACCAGATTTTCGCACCTTCGTTCCATATGAAATTGTCGACGAGGCTGAATATGATGGCAGCTTCTAAGCATCGAGGAGAAAAACTTTTTCGAGTAGCCATTGGGAGTAACGAGTATGCGGCCGGCGAGAGTAAGAGAGAATCTGAGGGAGCGATAAAGAGAGAGAGAGAGAGAGAGAGAGAGAGAGAGAGAGAGAGAGAGAGAGAGAGAGAGAGGCCGGAGAGGGAGGAGAAGGAGGAAGGAAAAGCTTTTGCACTTGCACTTGGTGCAGAGCAGCCGGAGGTCGGTCAAGGCGGCTGCCAGATCGATAACCTGGCAACTCGAAACGGATAACGTGGCATTCTGCGGCCGCTAACCTCCACAGCCATCACCTCCTGACTCAGGAGTCCATCGATTTACGCAGGGCTCTCGAAATACCGCGCCTTTCAAAATATCCGGTCCAGTAATCGTATCGCGGTAAGACGCGACGGGATAACAGAATCTCGGAATGGCGATGTTCGTATGTGTGTATATATATATATATATATATATATATATATATATATA
>JARQSW010000690.1:653193-729910 GCA_030142375.1 Calameuta pallipes | reverse complement strand
AGAGAGAGAGAGAGAGAGAGAGAGAGAGAGAGAGAGAGAGAGAGAGAGAGAGAGAGAGAGAGAGAGAGAGAATAGAATAACAAGGCACATAAGAGGGACGCTTGTGAAACACCTTCAGTAATCTCCAAGGTGTTGTTGGTAGTGCGTTCGCGCAAGGCGTCCCGACGCCACCATCGATGAATACAAACTAGCCCGCAGGGACGCGAGCGCCGGTTCCAAACGCGAAGGAGGGAATTCCTTGGTCTCGAGGATGCTGTGCGGTACCTTCAAGAAGAAGAGGAGGCAGCCCGGAGACGAGTACCGTCTGGTCAGGTCGAACACGGTGCCCAGGATCGTCACAGCCAAGGACAACGGACTGCTGGTTCCAGTGCGCAGATGCAAGTCGAGCCGTGCAGCTGCGAAGACGTCCTTCATCAGGACTCTTCTTCAGACGGTAAGGATTCTGAATTCGATTCCATCTCCTCCTCGTTTCGACTCCGTAGCTATTTTAAATGAGTCTCGTGGATGAATCCGAAGCCCAAGGAACCCAGGTCTAGAGGTGCAGGGTCCACGATTTGGGGTTCTCGGTGTCATCGTCCTCGGTCCATGTTTGTTCAAAGTCCCGAAGGCCGCAGCGACTGGTCACGACACGTCCCAGCCCGTGTCGCTATCTCCCCTTTTTCTGCTTCGCTTCGTTCTCATCGTTTTGCACCGCGTCTTCCCGAAAGTTTCGTTTGCTCTTGTTGCTCGGTCTAAATCGAGCGCAGCAGCGCGGCGCCCGTTGGCCCAGAAGAGTCGGCGGGGAGGAGCGGGGATGATCGCCAGGCAGGGTGGTAGGAAGAAATCCTTGTGTCCTGGCCGAGCATCGTGGCGAGGATGAAGAGGAGGACGAAGAGGAGAAGGCAGAGACGTGTGTTCGGGACAGGAGGTGCAGGAACCTGCATCTTCACCTTATAAGGTCCTCCAGGAGATGTCCGACTGTCCATTAGAAATCCTTTGTTGCGTGCTCGCCCTTATGTTTTTTCTAGGCTGACGCGTCGCTCGCAGAATCATGCTTCGATTTTATGGGAAAGTTATTGGCCTGGTCAAGGACGCCTGAGGTGTTGCTGGGTCGAGGTTGATCTTGCACTTAGCTTCATCCTGAATTCTCTAGTGACTCTGCTCGAGCTAAACCTTAGGGTTTTCTTGTTATTTTTTTATTATGATGATCCACGTCGAATCGACCTACCGGAAATGTCCTACTGAGTCCGGCGTCGCTGAGTTGCTCGTAAATTTCACAGGAGCAAAGTTAAACAATGTCGGTCTTCGATTCCGCAGTACCGAAGTGAAATCGACTCCTAGATCACGATAGAAATCGATCTTCCTCATCGGAGATATCTTATCTAGAGTCCGTAGTGGCGGTTGGTATCCCTGCTGGGAAGTTAATCTGTGGTAAATATCTTTAAAAAATAATTATCTCCCGTGGAGGTTGGCGAGTGTGGGAGAGCGTGGATTTTTATCGTACGATCGTGTCCTTAGCCGTGGCCACTGCTGTACGTTCTGCTGGTTCAAGAGACAAGAGAAAGACAGATGACTCGAGTAAGAGGAAAGCAGAAGAGATAATAAGAGTGAAGAAGAGAGAAAGAGAGAGAAAGAGAGAGAGAGAGAGAGAGAAGTATATCCGGGACGAGTGCGCGAAGTTTCTCGAACGTTCTTTGGAATTTCGTGCTTTTTTCTCAAATAAAGGAACAAGAGCGATTGTTGGGACGAAGGTTGTCCCTGCCGGCGATGCGTCCCCGTTTCCCGATTCCGCCAACAGTGGCGCCACCGTCGCTCCTCAGCTCGGTGACAGGATTTTCACGACCTTCGCTCGCTCGCTGAAATCCATCCGTGCGAAGCGAGAGAGAGCGACGATATTTCAGAGCGAGAAGAATGCTTCTTCCTTTTTTTTTTCTCCCTGTAGCAATTTGTGTATCCTCGGGCTGCCTTTGTTCGTCTTCGTTTTTTTTCTTTTTTTTAAATCTTTTTCGGCCTCTTCGCTCTCGAGATCCGTTCGTTCGCTCGCCGCAAATATCATGGCGCATTCCTGCACTCCCTGTCCGCGCCCTGCGAATTTCTTCTTCGCTATACTTGTGAACCGTGCCTTAGGTCTCTCTCGGGACTCTTCCCTATAGCGACTCCACCTCCCTGCTCCTTCTCTATTACTGCCTTAATGACGCCTTCCTAATGGCTCCTCTGCCTTATCTTTATGGTCGTCCGGCGCTTCGGACTCGTTTCTACGGCTGAAATACCTTGACGATGTCGCTCACGTTGTTCTACCGATGATCTTACAGTTATCGTCCTTCTCGACCGATCTTACGCCCTTTTATCGCCTGCCAACAAGTCCTCCACAGTCTGGAGAGATAAGGAGGACTAAGTGGAAAAAGGGGGAATAAGGAATCCGAACGCACCGTGTACGACATTCGAATTAAGGGAGAAGCGTCGTTGCAATTCCAATTGGAATTTCAGGCTTAAGGCTTTCGGAGGTTTGTGGGATTAGCCTGGAGTCACACTCGGTACCCCCTTAATAAGGCTTCGTTCTCATTTGTTTCAATCACACGCGTCGGCTGACTTCGTGCGGCTTCCTAGAGTTCGCCGGTGGCGCCGTCAGCGGTATTTCTTCTAATTACCACTAACTGGAGTTAATCGTCGAGCTGGCTCGCATGAAAGACCCGCAAAAAGCTACCGATTTTATCAGCAGCCTGAGCGGCTTGCTGGGATAATTGGACGGCGCCGCGGGACGCTTTTTCGTCTCATTCTTCGAGGCTCTTTTTTTTTTATTCTTCTTCTTTTTCTAAAATCCTCTGTGATAACTTCGTACACTGTTACTCGTAACGCGTACTGCGAATTCATAAGAGACTAAAAAAAAGAAGAACGGTCGTTAGATCAGTCCCCTTTCACTTAGACGATATATCGCTCGTCCGAATCATCTTCCTTGCTTATCTTTAACAATTCCGAGATACGATACGAGGATTTTGAATTTTTCGAAAAATTCACTTCTCTCGCATCCAAGAATTATTTCGTTCGCGTATCCCAGTCTGTGCCTAAAAAAAAAAAACAGAAATGAGTCACGGACTTCCCGCGGAGTCGGTAGAACGAGAAACGTGAAAGGAGAACGAAGAAACACGCAGACTTGGCTCGTGCGTCCCGACGCGCCGCGGCGCCTCCCTTTACCTTTCGGCGATGTAAATCTCAGATGCGACTCCTCGGCAGCTCTCGAAACTCGACACGTCCAGCCGTCGCCTAGGTCCATACCTGAAGTTTGAGATTAAAATTTTGCCACAAAGTAAAGCCAAGTACAAAATTCCATTTTTGAAGGTTAAAAAATGTTTTTTTCAAAAAGTTCTTCAGCCTAATGGCTCCTTGTTGGCAGAACAAGATGGCAGCGTATATTCAGCGTGTCGCGTAGGTGGGAAATTGATGAACCCCGTGGTCCTGGAGGCGATGCTGGAGCTGAAGTTTTAGTCGGCAGAGTTTACGACGACGTCGATACATCATCCTAATTCACGCGTCCCAAGAGGAAAGCACAGTCCTGTGTAAACCACCCACGCGCAGGGATGATGGCCAAGCGGAATGGAACACCCGTTATAAGGATAGGACGTCTTGTCCGACTCATTGAGATGCGTCGCCGCAGCATAATGGCGCTATAACGTTGAACAAACACACACGGTACATATATCGTATAAGCCTAACCCTCCAACAGTGTAGTATTAATCTAGCAGTAGGTATATCCATATATAGCCAAGGAAGATAAAAGACTCGCATAATCGACTGCCCTTACTATCGTAATTCGTAATATCATAAGCGTCCAGCTCAGCCTGAGAGCATTTGAATTTAATAGCCAGCCGATCAACATAAACTTTCATTACGTCTGTGTTATTTTCGAGTGGGTAGGGTGAAATATGGACGAGGAGGGGATAGAACAGCGATGGGATGAAATATAAAAAAAAAAATCAAAAAAAAAATGGGGGAGGTAATGAAAGTAAATTTTTTGCATTTTTATTTATCTTTAATTACCGTCGTATCAGAATATTTGCCGGCTGGCCGCCGTCAACGTGTTAGGAGTCTGCGATAGGAATTGGGGGGGGGGGGGGGGATGAACGTTGTTAATTGATATAGGGTTGATTAATAATTGTTGGGATGAGAGACTCGAGTTATATGTATGTATAGACTATAATGGACAGTGTTGCCAAACTGTAGATTGAATCGTGAAATTTTATTAGCGATTTCTATACGGCTGTGATAATACATTCGAAAGGTTCGTTCACACCGGAAATTGATTTCCCGCCGGCATGCGGTTGTACCGTGTGGATACGGGTAATCTTCTCGGCGCTCCCGTAATTCTTGATTCGCAACGCGAGTCAGACCCGCGCCAGATATTCTCTAGGAAGACGTAACTCAGTTACCGGCTGGTACCGGTTTGATCGGCGGACTTCATAATCGTCCCGGGCGCTTCCGTGCGTCCGCAGGAGTCGATTAGATCGTGACGCCAGTCAGTGCCCAATGTCAATGTCAATGTATCGTCGCCAATTTCACAGCCAAATTCAGTGCCGATTTCAATAACGTATTCCGATCGATACTGGTCGACACTCCGATTTTGATCGACCGGTAACGTCCTGCCGGCAAGCCTCAAATCAATTAACTCAGCCGCCTATAGTTCGTATACTGGCTGTGCCTGTTATATATGTACATATAAGCTCCTATATAGATATAGATAAAGCATGGAGTGTGAGCTCTAGCATATTTCGAACGTGGCGTCCTGAATGCGTGCATGTACGCCTCGTGGTTGCTAGGGGCAACCGTGCCTAACGCATCCCAGCGTCAGGACTCTGTCTGTCTCTCTCTCTCTCACTCTCGGTTGCATAGAGCCATGACTCCTACGTTTCTCTCTCTCTCTCCCTCCCCCACTACCGGCAGTACCGTATTATCCGTGTTGGTCTGGCCCGAGATCAGGGATGTAGCATCGTATTTCATTAAAGGCAACGAGGCGCGACCGGCCAAGTGCTAACGCATTATTTGACGATATTCCAAGGGCCCCTTGGCACGAGACTGTTGCTGGCATCGATCCTTACGATCCCGCGAGGGATTCAGTAAGATCGAAGGATCCTTAGCGAACAAAGGATGTGGAAACGGCGATGATATCCTGTCACGTGAAGGAAGTTTGGTTCGTCCTGGAAATTTCCTTGGACCACGTCATCCTTTGCGTGCTGCTTGCCGTTCACTCTTATCGGGAGCGACGATAACGATTTCCCCTTGTTCTCTGTCCTGCATCTTTTTTCTTTCGGAAGAATCGTCAATTGTCTCTTTGAATGGTCGTGTGGGATTTTGAGATTTACTCGCGAATTCTTATCGATTCCTTAACGCAGGAAATGTTCCCCCAGCGCTTGGAAGGATCGTCGTCCCTGAATTCATCCTGGACTCCTGGAGTCCTAGGCTTTAAAGGGAGGGAGGGGGGTAGAAGCTACGAGAACGCTCATTGGTGGGGTTGGTCACGAGGGGCTTCCTGGACGAGGGGAAGGGGAAGCTGTCCAGATAGAGGAGTCGTGTACAGGCAGGGGGAGATTGGTAAAGAATAAGAGAGACAGAGAGAGAGAGAGAGAGAGAGAGAGAGACTGTTGGGGAGTGCGACTGTGAAGGGGTGAGAGGGAGAGAGATAGAGCTATAGTGATAAAGCTGAGAGAGAGAGAGAGAGAGAAAGGAATAGAGAGAGAATAACTTCTCTTTCGGCCACCCTCGGCCTGGTACGCCCCCGCTTACTGTTTTCTCTCTCTCTTTACTATAGCTTCTCTCTCTCTCTCTCTCTCTCTCTCTCTCTCTCTCTCTCTCTCTCTATCTCTCTCTCTCTCTCTCTCTCTATCTCTCTCTCTCTCTCTCTCTCTCTCTCGCTGCACTCGCACCTCGTGAGTTCTGCTACGCTCCGTTCGGTTCCACGGAGCCGAACAGCTCCGAGTTGAAGCAGCCGCTCTCCGAGCGGCTCCGAGCGAGACGCTAAGCGTCGCGCCGCCTTCGTACTCAGTTCCAGCATTCCCCGGTTGTCCGCTGCAGCTGCATCGCCGCACAACCGCACAGCCGCGAGAGCTCGCACATGCGAGCAGCACGAGTCGTTGGTCCTTGCTGAGAGCCACCGTCACCGGGTACTGAGCTCATCGATAGCGCGAACGGAAGAGTGACGTTTTTAGTATCAATCGATCGATTAGCCTTCGATAATTTCGATTCGATTATTCTTATCTCTCGTTAAGCCCAAAGTGACTCTCGTGCTTCTGCTCGCTGCGTCTCTATTCGAAATTTGCAGTTGCATCGTCTCTCGCTTTTTTTTTCTATCGACGAGTGAAATTCCCCGGAAGTGCCTGCCGAGGAAACTGTGCGCGAGGATCTTCTCTCAAAATTGTCAAAGTGCGTCCAGGTGTGCGCTGATCCTGATTCGAAGTGTCCGTGTTGTGAGCTGGTGGCACCGGTCTGAAGTTAGGACTGGTGACAAGTGCTGAAAGAAAAATTTATCCAATCAATGACATTTTGCAAATCTTAATATACCTGAGTCCTATCGTCTCTCTCGCCGGTACCGAGATCATGACCTCATGATCGGTTGGTCCAGATAGGAGTCTTCCGACGTTCAGAGATCTTATCGTTGCTAGATCGTTTATGGCGCGGATCGAGATGCGATTTGAACCCACCTAGATCCATTGGACAGAAAAACGGGCCTTTACTTCGCCTGGGTTAAATTTTGGTCGATTAGGTAAAAATCTTTGTGTTCTTTTAACGAGAAGTCAGGATGGATTGGTTCAGGCGACCGGATGTCAAGGAGTCTCCGGATGCTTCTAAGACGATCACACCGGAAGACGGTGACGAGTGTTACTTCGAGGAAGACGCATCTATCGACGAGGGGATGGTAGGTTTTATTTTTAAATTTAAATCGATCATAGCAGTTTTTTTATTTTTTGAAAAAAATCGTTATGAAACCTCGAGCCTTTATTCGATTCGAAATTAATTTGAAAGTAGCTCAAATATAATATCCAAAAAAATATCGAAAATTCAGTTTACCAAGATCTGTCGTATTATTTTTTTTGGAATACAGATCGCTCACGTACTCCTTTATCATCTGGTATAAAGACGCGGTTTTGTTCTCGCTCTCGAAATAGTCCAAACGAAACCCTTAAGTCCTTGAGCCCTTGAGAATTTACCTAAAGCCCGTAAGCGACACGGAATGCGCATTCTTTTTTTTTCCAAGAGGCAATCGGCTTCTGGATTCTGTCTTGTACCCTTACGCCTCTCTACTTCGGTATAAGGTCTTACGGGTTACGTGTACCCATTATCGGCCGAGTCCTATTTCGTTCGAGTCCGGCCATGTGCCGGTACTGATAACATCGTAAAAGATTGTCCGACTATAAAAGGGAATTTGAATCCCTTTGCAGACTCGAAGGAAAATACATTATTTCACCCGACAATAATATTCTTACACAATGAAGAATACATTTAATGTCGATATTACCTGGGGCTATTTTAACTCTGTCAATTTGTACGCCCGTAGGATTCTAAAGTGTTGATATTTCTTTCGCGTTTCTTTATTGTCAGAACGAGGCACTCTGGGCTCTTATAGATTTACTATGTACTATATAACCGTACAGTACATACTGTACATGGTACATAACTCAAAGGGTAAAGTTACGACGATCTACAGTTACTGGCATTGTTGCCCGTTACTCTAGAAGTGGCTGCTGCTGCTGCTGCTTGAGTTACCTCGCGGTAGAAAAGCCTCGGCAAACACAGAGAGTCGGGGGCCTTATGGGCCTCAGGGGCCTTACTTGCTATTAACGAAGTACACTGGCAAGCTCGAGTACTTCTGGCATGTGACTCGCATATATCGAGATACATGTGTAATAGGTAGGCTGTCGGCAGAAATCGAAAGAGACCGGGTCTATCGGGTCTATTGAGACTGTTGGGCCTGCTGGGCCTCTACGGGGACTCATGGACCTGCGTTAGGTGGGTGGCAGACAGATGGGGACCTCGATAAAAAGGGCCTCGTGAAACTTCCAGAAAACGTGACAACGTCGCGGCAATACCGGAGCCTGATGATTCAGCGCCAGCCTGTACCCCGACACTCGTGGAGAGACTCGTAATACGATTTCCCGAAAATCCCTGGACGAATGAATCGAGTTGGATATTTTTTTTGTACCCTGGAAAAATATTACAGTCGTATAAAAATTTTTTACAACGAAGAGCGGAATGATTTTTCAAAAAAATATTCCAAAATTTTTATTCTCTCATTCTTACGTCGTCCCTAAGACGCATGCATAATAATACCTGGGAAAGAAGATACTGTATGTATATAATTTACAGGCATATTTCTATATATATATATATATATGTCAATTTTTAAAATTCAACCAGAAATCACACAGAGAAATGGCGGATCTAGACAGAGAAAAAAAAAAATATAATTTCAATCAGTGAGAATCCAAGGGGAGCACGCGTCTGTCTATAAGGGAGGGGAAAAGCTGAACCCTGCGGGGGATGAAGTATGACTCACCAAAACCTCCAGCGCCATCACCGTCAGCGACTCCCACTACCGGGATCGGCGTCCTAGTCACCCTTACGGCCGTTTTCATCCCTTGCGACCGGCGCCTCGTGACGTCACTTTCATCCCCCGCAACTCGAAATCATCCAGTTTCCCTTTGCTGCTAGAAGAAAAATTATTATAACTCAAGCCTAAAGCGATTCCGCAAAGTTCAGGTGTCGAACTCGCATAGGCTAAACCGTACGAGCGATGACTATGACGACTATGACGGCCATGACGATAATGGGCATAATAATGACGAGTGCTCCGTTGCACGAGCTTTTTTTTTTAATCCAATAACCCGCGACTAGGACCACGACGTATGACGTGGCAAACGATCCTTTTTTTACTTCCTCGAGGGAGGAGACTAGGGCTTGATCAGTAAATTAGAACCCAAGCGCCGTTTCGGTCGGCGAATAAAAAATTGCACAAGCCTGGCGTCGCGCGTGGAAACGATGTCGTCATCGCGCCTCTAGAAACTCTGCCAGATAAATTACTCGGTCACATTTCTAAGTCATTTTTTATCTCTCCTTCGTCTAGCGGCCCCTCGCCCCTGACTCTTCTTATTCGTTCGTCTCCGTCGCTTTCGAGAAGAAACGCAATTACATCTGGAAAAGTGGGCGTCCGCGGGCGAAACTACGAGGCCATGACGGCTCCGCTGATCGCTGTAGGAGATTCTTCCCCGTGGAAAAATGTGGATCTATGTCTTATGCAGCGAGTCGGTTCGCTCTGAGATCTTTGTGATAACAAATGCATCTTTGAGCTACGCGGTCCAGGGATGGTTTATATTTTTTGCGAGCGATTAAAAAAAAATTATGTCAGACCCAGGAGGGAAGATGCTTCGTCCACGTGGATGATGGGAAAATTTTATGAAATTTTCCAAAGTGTCTTCGAGTGACGGTTTTTTTGCAATTCTTTATAGTCTCCACGTTACACGATGCATCGTGCAAAAAATGTCTGCGTCGCGTGGGTGTGTACACTGTGCAGTTATTATTGCAGGCGCCAGGCTGGAGGTATGCACAGCCCTGCAGTTTCTCAGTTCTCGGCTCAGCCTGGGTTGCAGTACGATCGTGGATAAAAATAATATTAAAACGAAAAAAGAATATTTCATTCCCAGGATACATCCTGAAGTCTAACCCCGATGCCCGAGGGACTTTTGCGAATCGAAAGGATTCGCAACGCGCGTCTCTCTCTCTCTCTCTCTCTCTCTCTCTCTCTCTCTCCTTCGCTGACTTTCTCCCTTCGTTTCTCTCGCGCTTCTACTTAGATTATTCCAGCTTGTCCTCCTTCTCTCGTTTCTTCGTCCAAAGCGTGAGAGAGGATATTTGTCTTTGGAAAGATGCTGTGCCGGTCTGCGCTGCGTTAAACCATCGACGTACATCCATGCATATTTACCGGCAGAATTGCACAGGGCCCAGATTTTTTATTTGGTTGACATAAATGGGCCTCAAAATATTTTAGGGCATCACGTCCGGGAGGTTCGATAGCGCCGGCTGCCTGTTACGTCGCCTTGTAATTCACTCTGTCCCTGTGTCACTGTATTTGTATTTGTATTTGTTGGACGGCGCTACGACGCCGTTTCGTTGTACGGACGGGCCCTTAGCCCGACTGATTAGAACGCCGTACTAGCTGGAATGCCATTTATCACGAAGCTGGGCCCGATGGGCCCCGAGGGGCCTCACTTCGAGAGGATCGAGGAACGCGAGCTCCGTGGAGTCTGTGTATAACCTTAGAGACCTGTAGATGCATTCAGCTAGTATATATATATACTATATATATATATAGTATATACAAGTCAATACAAAATCATTTCAGCCAATGATATTCATCCTGATCCATTGTTACTGGTTTGCGTCATTGGTCTTATCCAGCCACAAGATATTCCCAAGCGATTCACTCATCTCAGTCTCGATAAAGAAAGACTGTCTTTCAATAATGATCTTCGAATCTGTTCGTCGGTCCATCCAAAGAATCATTATCCCATTTCTAATCTGTCCGTAGGGTCGCATCCTGAAAATAATTCCCATCCTCACAATTTCCAGTCCCGGCACGTGTAGCGTCACTTCCGTTTCACGTCTTTCAGGACCTTTCATCTCGGATAACGATAAGAGACAAGGGTACCAGGACCCCAGGAAGTAAGGACGCCAGATATCCCTTGGAGCTAATGTATTTTCCTAGTAAACAATCCTTTTCTTCGAGTTTCCTCCGTCCATTTCGCCCTCTGGCCAGCAGGACATGCACGGAATCCTAAATCCTTGATCCTCTCCAAGGGATGCTGGATTCGATGCTGCACATGCGTGAGATTTTTTTTTTTACTCTCCCTTCGCTCACTGCAGTCTCCACGCACGAGCACACTTGTCTCTCCTCCGTCTGTCCTTTTGTGCAATTTTTTATCCGGGACTCGACTGCTGTTTGTCCTCGGCATTACAGTGCGTGCCACGTGGGACAGGCGTTCCTGTGGATACGGAATGCGTGGAACCACCGATAGGGGTGCGAATGCACTCTGTGAATAAAAACCAGGAACAATGGAAACAGTTGGAATTAGCAGCACGGCAGATCCCGCGGGATGACACCCCTGCCTACTTTATTCCTTCTGACAAAGATTTCGTCCTGGAACTGGGGAACCGCGGAACGGCGGAACGCGAAACTTCTACTGGATCGATCGGATCGTTGCTGCTGCTGCTGCTTTTACGCTTCCTCGTGTATCGAGCTTCGAGCACTGTGGAAAAGACGCTCGGTTGAGCTGCGCCATATTCTTGTGGGCTCGACCTGAATTTTGCTATCAGTTGACAGAGACTCGAGTATTTCTCAAAACTGTCGTTTTGCATTCTGTTCCGTTCCTCTAGGATACGCTGACCTTTCAGGAGTTGAACCTTCTCGTGACCTTCTCAATAGGTCGGATTTTTATTGTTTACGTGGTATCGGGTAAATGCTGGGAAATTGTGAATTTATGGGCTTCTCGAGGGTCTTTCCGGTACTACCTGCGCTACCCACTGAAGGCTGCTGGGGTCGGATGAACCTTACTGGGGTCAGGGCTAAATGACCTCTGGTACTACTACCGCCATCTATATCAACCCTTAACTATGCTTGGTCACGTGAAACTGCAGTATCGAACATTAAGTCTGATTTTGTACGCGGTATATCTGTAGGTCTCTCTTTGCTGCTGCATGGTACATAGTAGGGCTGCGTGTGCCTGATAACGCGTGTCCGTGAGCAGGATGAACTTTGACCTCGAATTTCGGTAAATAATTATTAAGGAGAGAAAAATCATGCTTTGTTATTTTCTTCTCAAAATATAAATTGGGTTTGGACGGATGGTATGAGAAATTGGTCGTAAAATGGATTGATAAAAAAAATTCAAATTTAGAATTTCCTTCGAAAAGATCCAATCTCGTTTCTACTCGGCGAGTGAGAAACTTCTAAAACTTTCAGTCGGTTCGTTATCGAGAGGAACTCTCGTGAAAAGTTCGGAGTCCTAGAAACCAGTCTTATTTCGTTATCGTTTCCAAAAACTGACTACTTTTATTTTTAACCCGTGTCAGCTCTCGAAGTGCCGAGAGTTATATTTTTGGAATGCGACACCCCATTGACATTTCTATAGACTTTTGGGCCTCTTTGCCCTTACCGTGTCGATCGAGAAAGACGCGAACGAGTGAACGAAAGTGATTAGTACCTTTGAATTGGAGATAAAAAAATTACTGTATTTAATCAAAAATTTCGAGTCCTTTGGAATTATCAAAATGGCTGCCAGATATTTCATTCCGGATAGGCATCTTTCGTAGGCAGTTGCTGGCTGGCGAGGACGGGCAGAAACTATCGGATAATGTAATCCGCAGATGTCGAGCAGCTGGCAAAACTAATTGCACTTAGTTTCACGTATCCCCACTGGTATTGGTCACTTCCGGTAACAGGGGGTCCAGCCATTGGTCGACATTCTTAATCAATTTGGTTCCAGTAGAAACGAGGCGTCTGCTGTATCGTTGAAATCCTATCGATTTAGAACTTTTGTTAATGGTGCCATTCGAATGACAATGTATGGCAGGTTAATTTGACTTTTAAATATTTTTAATTCAATACACGACCGTAGAATTAATTGTCTTTTATTTATTGGACCCGCAGAATTTAGCATTAAAAAAAATATTTTGACTCGCTCTTCAATTTTTTTCCTCGTCGTCCGGTATTTTAGTATTTCTTTTCTATGCCTCGCCTTAAGGCTGTTTTCACAGTATCGAACTAATCCACTCCCCACCCGGTTTTCAGCGTGAAATTAGTTTGACGACATGATCAGCCCAACAGATGTCCGATCTCCTTTGGATTAGTTCGTCAAAGCACAGCTTGCTGGGATTAACCTTAGTCTTGGAACGTATAAAAGGATGGGCCTTGTGGGCCTTGTGGGCCTTGTGGGCCCTACGGGTACACGTGATGCCCCTCGAATATAATTCCATCTACATGATCGACCGTGAAGAGATCCACGCCGATTAAGGCGCCTTTTTATTGCACCAGTTAGTCTGATTGGAAAAGCCGTCCATCAAACGGTCACCTCAATCTTCCCACGAATGTCCTACGGGCTCCTCTCATTTCTCATGTCTCGTTTCTCATTCGACCGAGTCTGCTTTATTTTATTTTCAATTCACTACCCAGTACGAACAAGCTGTCACGCACGAGTAGAATGACGTTTCGACCACGTGGTCGGTCGAGCAACTGAAAAATACATGACAAGTAATTTTCAAAAAAAAAAAAATTAAAAATCTTCAAATTTATTCTCATTATTTTCTTTTTAAATGCCTCTTTCGCGTTGACTCGTCGACTTCTCGAGTTCACAAGTAACGACACAGCGTCTACGATCCAGTGGCGCTGACGAAAGATTTTTTTTTTCGAAAATGGTTAAACCGTATGCGCCAAGGCGTAGCACGTGTTCACGCATAATTTCCAGGCGCGTGCTAAAAAGGGGTGCCCTTTTCACCCCCTCAGGGCAGTAGCCACAGCCCCCTCGGTATTGTGTGTCCGTGTGTGGATTTTCCCATATCTCGTGTAAATATACAAAAGGGCTCGGCCGAGGTCGGTGAAATCCGGTTGGTCAAAATGGCCTCCAGCCTCGTCTGCAGAACAAACAAGGGGATGAAGGGGTTGACAATTAATTGAATAGCAAAACATCTACCTACCCCCGTATATGGAAAAGCCATGTTGCGCAACTTGATTTTACTTCTGGATTAAAATATCGTGTAAAAATAGATCAATAATCTTCTCGCTTTTGCTTGGGGTCGTTGAAATAAAATCGGGCAACTGGTTGGAATAGCGGCGAACGTAGGAAGCTTTGGGCGGTCCAGTTGTGTTTCGTAACAACAACGGCTGGCGGTACCGTCGTGTCGCTCGGGCTATATAGCTTTGAAAATGGTGCTTAATGCAAACAATAAGAAGAGTTGTAAGAGAGATTTGGACAATAGCAGTGAAACGGAGCAACACGATTCGAGAGGGCAGCGCAGCCCCGTCCCGGTGAAATAACAGGGCAGAACGTGGGCGTAGAGGCTCAACGCAAACAGAGCGCGTCACGTGTATTACTACAATAAGTTATACAAATGGCTTCCCTTTATTTCCATCCTGGCTGGACCCATAAAGAGTACAGAGCGAACGAGGGTAGCCGAGAGGAAAGGGAGAGAGAATGAAGAAAAAGCATCCACGCCTTAAAAAGTATAAATATATATCAGGACTCGAATACATGTTAAATAAGCCCGACTAGTTCGTACGGCACGAGGGCGTCGCGACGTCATTGAAAAAAATCACGATTTATTAGCATACGCGTTAAATCTGTATTTCAGGTATTTTGAGTGTCAGTCACGAGGGTGCCCGAAAAAATCGAAAATCGAAATTAATCGGGTAAAGAGAGATTTGGGTATAGTACGTTAAGAATTCGAGGGAAAAATGTGAAATATTACTAAATATTGAAATAATATTAAAAAAATTGAAAAAAACTGGATTTTTGACGGTCTCGATTTGGCTTGCGTTTTTTTTTTGCATTTTTTTATGACATTGCGTGAACGTTACTCTGATTGTAATTCGCCTCCGTGATGCTAGCTAAACGGCCTATAGTCACGTTTGTGCTTGGCTCGATGTAATTGTTACGTCTTGAGACTAGAGCGACACCCAGGGTAGGAGATTTCATTAGCGTTTACGAGGAAGCTGGAGATTAATCGGACAGATTCCAAGAAAGCTGGATAAATGCAGATCGAGAGGATACGTAAAATACGGCGGAGGGGAAGCGGAGGGGAAGCGGAGGGGAAGCGGAGGGGAAGCGGAGGGGAAGCGGAGGGACCTTTACTCGGCAGGGAGTCGCTTTTTAGGCTTTACTTTCGTTTCCATCTTAAACTAGCCCGGACACTTTAGGGTGTCGGTATAATATATTTCCACAGTTTGAACTTTCTTTCTTCCCTTCGAAACGAAGAAATACCACACCCTCTTTGTCCCTTCTACAACCCCCTTTTTTTTATGGCGGCCACACAAATCGTTTCGTTATATTTTTTTTTTCACTGTCTCCTCTCTCTCTCTCTCTTTAGGGGGATAAT
Source organism: Calameuta pallipes (assembly GCA_030142375.1). Classification (NCBI taxonomy): domain Eukaryota; kingdom Metazoa; phylum Arthropoda; class Insecta; order Hymenoptera; family Cephidae; genus Calameuta; species Calameuta pallipes. The sequence goes on along the minus strand of JARQSW010000690.1, from coordinate 714,802 downwards.
TTCTATTATCTGTCTCTCTCCCTCCTCTGGATTATCCAATTCTACACCCTCGCACTCTGACTCTCGAAACTTGTAAAACACTCAAAGGGTTGTCGAGGGATGAATCACCCGTAATCAAACTATTCATTTACGACTGGCTTGTTGCGAGAGAGATCCCATTTTTGTGAGAGGACGAGGGTGTGAAACTGGGAGGCTGCTGGAGTGAGTTCATGGACCAGTTCACGTTTTACCATGAGACTCTTGAAATTTTCGTTTCCGTCTGAGACAAGTTACTGAAGTCGACTGGACGCTGATTCGAACAGGGACTTGAGCCCCTGTCATATTTTTTAGGCAGCTCATAAATAGTCCAAATTTACTTAGCATCCTGAGAGGATCCTGAGAGATCAAAATATTTCTTTGTAGGCGCCGGTTTTGCTGTTTTTTATTTTTCAAAAAAAAAATTTTTTTATTCTTACCGACACGATGAGACGCCAGGGACTTACAAGTGCATCAAAGGCCCTGGGACCTTCGGGACCCTGAAGCTTTTGGGACCCTGAGGTTTTTGGGACCCTGAGGCCCTGGGCCCACCCGCACCTTTGTTAACGATTCTTTGTTGGCAACTCGACGTTTCGGCCACCTCTGATGACTCACTCGATCTTCTCACCTGCGAGAATTTTTCTCTCTCAAGATCATTCGTGTCCATTAAACAGAATTGATCTGCTCCGAGACCCGATGGATCCTCTCGTAAAATCTACTTTATCATTCTTGATGGATGCTGCGTGTGGACCTTAATAAATTTTAGTTCCTGCTTCCCATAAATCCTACGTGGTATTAACTCACTACGTGTCCCAGTCTTTATACTCTGAATTGTCGATGGACACTGACACACGTTAGAACACACATGAACATCCGGTTTGAGTCCAAACAATTGCACTTACCGACTCTGTATTTTTAGATGCATCAAATGCATCCAGCATCCCGATAATGGACCCTCGATCTAGTTGGAAGATTCTCAGCAAAATTTAGAAAAAATCCTTTTCTTTTCTCGTGCGAATCAATCGACACGTCGAATTTTTTGGTATTGATGATTTAATTTTTTGTATCAATTGTATTTTCCAAAATATAAATAATTTTTCAAAAAATTCTTTATCATCCTTTGTGTCGTTCGTTGTGCATAGTAAATTTCATCAAGACCGAAGGCTTGTATGTATATGATAAGCAAGGGGGAGTATGAGAAAAAAAAAAAAGAAATCTCTTAGCACTTTGTGACATGTACATATGTGACGTATGTACACATATGCCATATCACGATATGGCTAGGTAAATACATAGGTGGCTAAATCGTCGCCTGACCACAGGCTCAATGGCGGACTCTGTTCTTGAATCATCCTGCCAAGAATATCTTCAGTGCCGCCAGTCTGATGCACCGAGGGCAAGAGTAAAGTCTTTTATATATAGATACTCCGTTACTGCACTTGGCTAATCTTAGTTTCGTCAGCTGCTACGCTTTTTGACTTTGGACTTTTGATTTTTCATTTTCAATCTGACAGCCGGCAAGGGCGTCGCGAGCGCTATCTGTTGGCTTTAGAAAGCATCGCCAGTGCATCGCGGGAGATAAATTTTCGGAGAAATAAAAAAGATCAAGGATGTTATCGAAAGCTGTAGTTTCGATACCAAAAAAGAAAATTAGAGGAGCGTCGTTCGGTTCGCGTGGCGTCGCCAAAAATAGAAACTGGTCTCATTCGCCTCCGAGAAGGCAGGAAACGACCCCTCCGATATTTTCGTACACTCGATTTATTTCCACGTGTACAGCTTATAACGTGAAAAAATAACTCCCGAGTGTCATCACGTAAGAGCGGCCATCTTGTTTCTCGAATATTAGTAATTGATTAGAATTCGCAAAAACACCATTTATTTCCAGCAGCTCTGTAAATATATGAATCAAAATTGTTTTACAGAAATAAAAGAAATTTTCTGGATTTTCCCAAAATACCGATCGAAGTGCTGAAATGCAGGCGGACGGTCGAGAAACCGGAAGTGCATTGATAAGAAAAATTCACTAGAAATTCCTTCTGTATCTTGTCAATTGCTTATATAAAAATAATATCAGTAACGTAGGTTAGTATAGTCTAGGGATAATAATTCCCCATATCTTACTATACTGTACTTCAGGGCTGGTAATAAAAGATCGTTTTAGTACCAGATTCCAGGGTGCGTCGAATCGTTACGAACCCTGTGAAATCCGTTCGATCTTCCCACGAGGGTCAAAGGGGATGAAAGGGGATGAAAGGGGGTCAAAGAGGGATCTCCAGGGATAAACAATGAGCAAGCTGGGTAAAATGGATCATTTTGATCCCAGCAATCCAATATCGTGGAGACAAGGGGAACGAATGGTTATCTCGTTGAAGCTACGAAGCCATTTGCGGCTCGTACGTTATTTTATACAACGTTGTTAAGTGGCGACGCCGACGCCGACGCTCGATAGTTTACCAGCTACTGGCAGTAACTGCTGTGACTTATGAGGACGTTGCTATCAGTCGAATAATACGACTTAATTAACCACCGCGTCCACAAGTTGATAATTTCCCAACGCGGTTCGCGTCCGACATTAACGTTCCAGATAATTCACATTATCTTTATCTCAATTATCTAACGAAGATCATTAACCCTTTATTTAAGAAAGATTTTTCTTTCCCTTATGCCCAACGTGGTTCGCGTCCGACACTAACGTTCCAGATAGTTAATTATCTTTATCTCAATTATCTAACGAAGATGATTAACACTGGTCGAGAAAGATTTTTCTTTTCCCTATACCCAACGTGATTCGCGTCCGACTCAACGTTCCAGATAATTCACATTATCTTTATCTCAATTATCTAACGAAGATCATTAACCCTTTATTTAAGAAAGATTTTCTTTCCCTTATACCCAACGTGGTTCGCGTCCGACACTAACGTTCCAGATAGTTCATTATCTTTATCTCAATTATCTCACGAAGATCTTTAACACTGGTCAAAAAAGATTTTTCTTTCTCCTATACCCAATTCATTCTCCTCCGACCGTCTAGCGACGCTTTATACGAGCATTTAAATGAAAAGGGCAGCATTTGCAATTAACGACGCGTCGACAATGGGAAAAGGGCGCGGTCAATTAAAAATCGACTGACGTCTCATTACCCGCTTCCTCCCAACGGGGCTCGACTTCCCCATGGATATTATAACGAAGAGATTATTTCGTTCCAGAGATCTGTGACGTCATAAATCCAAATCAACGTCCCCAGATCGCGTATCTGGTACAGTTAAGAAAAAAATCTATAAAGATATTCATCCTGCTCCTCTTTCCTTTCTCTTATCGTGCAACCTTGTTAAAATCGAACAGGACAAGATAAGGGACATCCTGTTTACGGGTTACGTCAATCCGAGTCCCCACGTGACGTCCTGACCGAATCGAGATATCTTGGACTTCTTTTTTTAGACACGTAAACACATACCGAACCCCACACTCGCATTGCTTTCACCGTTACGTATACTTTAGCTGCAACAACAAAAGATTACGATTCATTAACGTGACCCAGTTTACGCTCAAAGATACAGTAGAAATTGTATGGTACTTTTAATTATCCAGCATCCACATCGTCTCTGTCGTAAGTTAAGTATCAGTGCAGATCATTCGTTTGGTTCTCACGGATCATCGGACGCGTCCGATTCTTCGAGATGAAGTTCCAAGGATCATTTTTCCAGTGATCGTGCCAAGGTCTTGAGTCGCCCAGTTCTTCCAGCTGATAACGTATCTGTACGGATGTTTACTTTGCTTTGACGCTAATAAATAAAAAGATCGAACAATTTCGTTTCGATCCTTTTACAAGATTAGGGGGGCAGTTGTGGTTATTGATACGTCACTGTCGGTAACCCCTCGATATGGGAGAAAGGGCGGGGTCAGGGGGTGGAAGAGGGGGTGGACGCATTAATCATACGTGTCCACTGGTCAGCCATTGTGACAAGGGGGAAGTCGCCTCGCAGTCAGATGACAAAGGGACCAGAGGGACGAGGGGTGAAAATCGTAGGGGATAGATCCGTTCTAATTGATCGGTCGAGGGTGGACCGAGTATTGGATGCTGGGAAGTTTCTCTGATTTAACAGAAAAGATGATGATCTGATAAGCCCGTAGTCGAAGGCATCTTCTCTTCCGGTCATTTCTTTAGGGAATTTTTATCTACGCGAGGAATGGCGGGCAGCATTTTTTTACCTGACTGGGACGACGCCGGGCGTCGCGACGAAGGTCCCTGGATATTTTACCATCTCAGCACCGGATGATGTCTATCGAATTGCACCTACGTCATCTTAATCTTTTCTTCTTCTTCGTACTTTCGCTATGTTTGTTTCGTCTCTTTTTTCTTTTCTTCTCTCTCTTTTCTTTTCTCGCAGGCTGTCACTGCAAAACTTCTTATCGTCTTGCTACCCCGAACAAGAGCTCCTGATAAGCAGACCAGGTTGCCCTGGAGATGTTATCGCGCGAACACGTGCACGTCTCTAGTGCATTGAGTATCGTGCGAAGGGACCAAAGAGCCGCGAGTAACACGTAGCTAGAGAGAGAAAATTTTATCAGATTTAGCGAGAATGAGAGAGAGAGAGAGAGAGAGAGAGAGAGAGAGAGAGAAAGAGAGAGATGGATAGATATAGATATAGATACGTGTGTGTACCTATATGGAATGTCCCCGATGCTATTTTCTTATCTCGGTGAACGTCGCCGAGTTTCGTGGTCGAAACGTTCCCATTGGTGGAGCCAGAGGAATCCGAGCAGTTACATGAAAACTCCTTTACTGGCAGCCACGAACGTTATCGGAATTGAATTGTTCGATTTTCGATGGTGAATATTTTGTATTATCAAGTGAATACGGATATAGGTTTTCAAGAGCCTGAAATTTTATCGGGAAAATATTGAATTTGAAATTTGGAGTTTTATTCAAAGTTACTTTTACAGATGATTGGGTAAAATATTCATCGAGATGGTATCATCGAAAATTCATTCTCCACGCTTGGAATTTCTTGTCGAGTTCTTATTTCGACTGGCTCGACGATCTTGGAGGATGCCAGACGTCGGGACGCTCTCATCCCCTGGCAACCGACGCCTATAAATACATGTTCGTTATTTTGCTTCTGTTTACCTGTAATTTCGCTTCGGCGAAGCGCGCGAAATTACATCGAGACGGATTTTACACTACATGGACCATTCCTGGTCCATTGCCATCATTCAGCATCCGGTATCAAATCCCTTCAGAAGATCCTGAAGAGAGAATCGCAGGTCTCGTTGTAGAAAAGCAGAAAGTAAAAGCGAAATGGAAATAAAGAACCGAGGATACGTTGAATGACTGAAGGGAGTCGCATGCGTGCGGGTTACTAAACATCAATGGGGCTTCGGTTCGCCACTAAATGCAAAGAGGTTTTTCACTGCAGAGCGAAATGTAAAACGCAGAGTCGTTTGACGTCCTCGCGGCCAGCAGACAATCCATTAGGGATCGCAAAACGCGATACGAGCAGAGGCTTAACTTTTTTTTCCTCTTCCTTCGAGACTTTGACTTTGCTCCAAGAGGTCCTTCAGGATGTCCTCAGGTAGACCCTAAGTCCGCAAGAGTCTACCGTAGGCATTTCTCCTCCCTTTCGCTCTCAATAACCTTTCAAAGAAATTTTACTAAATTTCTAGAAAGTGAAAACCCTTTCACCCTACATTATTATTATTATGAATTCATAATGTTCTTGCTCTCCAGCCCAATCTCTCTCTCTCTCTCTCTCTCTCTCCCTCAGGACCTCATACGTTCTATCTGGGTTCGTAGGTCGTTTCCCCTACTGTTTCCACACGCACGAGTAGACTCGAATGCAGCACCTGAGTGACTGCATCAAATCTCTCATCAGCCACGCGAGGTTTAACTCGCCGGTTGGCTCGACTGGAGGGTCGCTCGATGCGAAGTTAGCCGAGAGTCGAGGGTTGCGCCAAACGCGTAACCTGTTTTATTTGACAACACAGAGAGACGGAATTACAAGGGTGTTCAGCAGAATGAATTACGTCCCTTCGCCAGGAGGGAAACTTCGACCTGGATCGGTTTGGCCCTGCTGGAAATTATTATCATTTTAATTTCTACCCTGTTAAGTCCGGATATCGTTATCATGGAGTCTATCGTGCGCATATCTGGAATAGGTCTGAGCCTCGTCAGGGTTACGGGTCAAGGATCCACGAAGGGTTACTAGGATCCGTAGTAACGCACGGAAGGATCCTTCTTCCTGGTACGTTTGTCAGCTCGACGGTTCCTCTGTTCCTGGTCCTCCGGGAACTCACGGAATCGATAGGTGCACATGCGCACGAGGTATCAGTACCTCGGCTCACGTTCGCACCAGCAGACCAGCACCACGCTGTATCCTTCGTTCGCCGAACAGCATCCAGTTATCGGGGATACGAGTAGTCGAGTGCTCGAGAGAGCGTTTCCTGGTAGTGGGATTCCTTCGTGTGCCGGCAGTTTGTCCGGGAACTTCTGACTGTCCGAAGGCAGTTGGTTAATATTTCATGGGAATTTCATGAATAAATAAATTAATTCGTTTTTGTTTTTGATTATTAGATATTTATTTTGTCGAGGATTTTATCTTGAATATGTGTCGTTAAAGTCGATTGACAGGAGTTTCACGAGAATTTTTATCGATTCGAAATATTTGGCGATTTTTTACATCGATCGTCGGAACGAATTTAATGCTGTGCTTAAACGTGGGAACTTTTTTTGAATTTTCATTTTTTTTTTCATGTTTTTCTGTGATCTTATTGACTAGTGCGTGCGCGTGTGTGACAGTATTTTCTGTTGGGAGCAAGAAGACTTTCTAAGCTGCTTTTAATCGCTGATCGCGAGTATTCTTGTAGCTGGTGGAGAACTGCGCGAAGGAAAGATAGGAATGAATTTTTCAAAATTTTCAAACAACTCGTTTCGGAGCTTTTAGGAGATTTAAAAAAAAATATTTTCGATTTCTGGTATATTTGTTGTTGACAAAATTTCCAAATTTATTACCGAAGTTGATAGATACAGGCGTAGAATTAATTCTTCCTTGTAAATAAAAATTGTCGATCGACTCCGCAGTCGCAATCGGTAAAATTGACGCAGCGATGCGGATGGAGTCTCGAAGGTAGTCGCAGCATTTGGTATTGAAAATCCGGCCAAATGGACAAGCTATTTCGTTGGAAAAGTCACAAGACCCAGGAAGACGTGAGTATCTATGCCATGACGTAACGGGTCGTGAATTTGCATTTGATTATGCAAAGCGAGCTTAACCGCTTAGCAATTCATAAAGCTCGAAGGACCCGGACAAAGTAGTGGGTAGAGGAAAAAAGAGAAGAAGGGACGATAGAGGGGAGAGCAAGAGAAAAGAAAAATAAAACGATCTAAAAGATCGAAAAGATCCGATTAGAGCAACCTGCTGAAAGTGGCTGTTTCAGAGGCACCTGTCTAAAATGCAAAAAAAAAAAATTGTGAGCAGGTGACTTGCCGGAAATTTTAAGCAACACAGCGGATCTACTGACCGATTGCCGACTTGACTTTAACTTTTTTTATTTCTACGTTTCCTCTAATTTCAATCCCTCCCTTACTTCCCCTTTCTTCAATTTTTCAATCTCACAATTCGTATTTGAATTTCCCGCCTTTTCATCTCATAACTATCAAATATCCCTTGTACCAAAAAAATCTTAAAAATCTCTAGTCAAATTTTCACCACGATCCGACCCTGACGACTATCCTCCAGATACACAGTAGTTGGCTGTTAGACACATATATTTTGTTCACCCTCATCAACCCTTGTCCCGGGTCTATAAGTCACATAAGTGATAGGCCCATACGTATCATCCCCATATTCCGAAATGCGTAAAAGCCTCTTCCTGTCTGTCTACGATACACCGGAAGCAGAAGCAAGAGCAAGGGATGATATTATAAGGGTTGGGCAGGGCCTGTCGAGATGAGGGAAGATTTTTCTCGAGGAATCGATGTAGTCAAACCTCCTACCAGATCCATATCTTATTCAAAAGGCGACTGAAGTAGAAGCAGCTACCCTTTAAAGTGAATCGCCCCTTAATCCCCCCTTCGCCACCCCCTCAGTAGATCCCACCACGAGAAAGCTTTAAAGTTGCCGCGATCAGTCGACAAGGGGGTGTTGGACGTTTCAAGATTCGCAGGTGGCGTGAAATAGGGGTGGCTGCTGCGGCTAGAAGAGGGTGAAACTCCAACCCCCTAGTGGCACCTAGTTCGCATCAGCAAAGCGAAACATCAGGCTGTTTCTTGATGATGGAAGGATCTGACGACGGAAGGAAAGACCTGGGGTCAGGGGGTGAACCGGAAGTGCTGGTAGCCGAGGGTAGTCAGGTCTTGGCTCGGGAGTCTCTCTGCGAAAGTAAACTCTTCCTCTCGTCTCCTCTTCGTCCCTAACTGAACTCGACTCTTGGCTCTTTATTCGCACGACTTCTGCACCGTAGCCACGTATGTGCGAGAGCGAGTAGAGGGACGAGATGGCTTTGAGTTTAGATGAAAAATTAAGAGGAAACGACGCGCGCATCAGCTGGGCAAAGGGCAAAGGGCATCTTCTTTCCTAGAAATTCGTCCGCGTACCTAGAAAAGGCGAAGCATCTTCTTCTTTCGGAAAGAGACGGAAAACGACTGCGCGACGGAGCTACTCTGTGTAGCTAGAAAGAAGCGAGAGGGCAGCAGCTGGTGTGTTTGGCTCTGAAGACTTATTCGCGTTTACTTTTATTTCTACACCCGGTATATTCATTTGCGCTTTATACCCTTCGCGAACAACCCTATGGGGATTTTTCAATGGGACTTATGGATCAAGATCGAGGAAGGTCGCGTTACAGGAAGACTTTGGCTTTATCAGCTGCAATCTAATTGTTCTGCCTGCCGGCTTATTACTCCTACTCGACTCTCCATTTTTCTCCTTACTCACCTACGTTCTCGACTGCTCTTTCTATTTGTTGCCTTTTTCTTTTATTGCACGTATAATCAAGTATAACAGTTCTACGCTGTGTCTGGTTGCTCCTCCGGTCTCTCGCAAAGCTGATATCGTGGGTGGTTCTGGGTATCTAAGCAGAGCTCAAGACTCGGAACAGATTAGAAATTTCTACTTGTGATCTTCCTTCGTACTTTGGCTTTATTGAGTCGCTGCCAGCTAATATCTGCTTGACGGTATCTAGTCGCGGTTTTATGCTGTAGGTGGCAGCTCGTACGTGATATGTGATACGTAGTTGTTGCGCCATGGCGTAAGACTGGTAAGAGTACGTGAACTCTGCCTGATTAGCTGCTCGACTGACACGCCTGAACGAACAACCAACGCGCACCTATCCTATTATTTACGGCTAATGGAGGCAAATGCGGACAACATCCACCACCCTCCTTCTTCTCCTTTCAGCTCCTCTCAACCCTTTCCTTAGTCTTGTGTTTAGAGTCTGTCGCGTTGAGTTTCTCGTCAGAATATTATGTACTCGACTAGTCAGGTGGAAAGACGAGGAAAAATATTTGGGAAACAGGGGGAGTGAATTTGAGTGGTTCTTATATCGGGTGACGAAGGTTAAATATTTATTGATATTTTTTATGGGGGTTCAATTTTTAGGTCTTCAGTATTTTGAGTATTCGATGGCTACGATGCTTAGGGTGTATTTGGTTTAGTTGGTTAAAGGGGAAAATTGCAGGAGTCTGTTTGAATGGGATTTTGGTATAGATAATTATAATTGGGCGAGGGCGGTTTTTTTTTTAGAAATTGAGAAAATTTTTTTTTCGGTTATTTTTTGGAAGACCTACTTTGTTAATTAGGAGTAGTTAGCCAATTAGGCAGACTGGTTGGTTTATGTATGGGATGACGTATTTATAATGCGCCGCATCTGTCCTGTCATTCGTTCAGACAATAATCTTATTTTGGTTTGATCTTTTTTTAGGGTCTGGATAATGTGAGCTCGGCGACGCTCAGGCCGTTCAATTCGGACATCAACACGCCGAGAATCGACAGCTACAGATTTTCCATGGCGAATCTTGAAGGTGAGTTTTCATTGTTTTGACGAGTATTATTTTTCTTATGCTTGTCTTTTCCATCGTTGATTTTCTCATTTCTCGGGCGAATTAGTTTTTCGCTCCGCTTACGGAAGTCATTCGACCGTCTTTTCCCTCGTTATTTCCTGCCGCACGTTCGACCCTTCTGCGGCCACATGAAAAAGCACCCTTAATGCACATTTCTTAAGGGACCATCCCCCTCTTACGGAGGCCCGCCAAACTTCCCTAGCCAAAAGTCTGACTACGGAAGGGTAGAAAGTTTTTGACTGATTTCCCGCAGATTGCTCAGCGATTTTTCTTTTCTTTTCTCTCTTGATTCCTCCTTTTGCGGCTTCCTTCCGGTCGCTTTCTTCCGAAACGCCATTCCTTTCGCATTCTCCGCACATAATCGGTCTTCGCCCAATTCGCCTATATAGAAATTAACCTTGTCCCTTTTTCCGGAATTCCATTAGCTACCCCCACTCCTCCCTTCTGAAAAAATAAAAAAAAAATTAGATAATCAAATTTTCTTACGAGACTCTAATCACGGTTCGATTAGTCCCTCGTGTCGAGGAACACAGATGTCAACATCTCGGCTGACTGTCATCGGAAGTCAGCTGAGTCCCCACGTGGAGCCGAAGGAGCTGTCAGTTGTCACTGTCAGTTTGACAGCCGATGAACAGCTGATCGGCAGTCACCGTCGAGACACAATAACATGTGAACATGTAACATTGAACAATCGTTACAGTCACTTTCGTATGACTATCTTCAACGATATAACATGCCGGCATAAGAATATGATACATAAAAAAAAATTCGAAAAAAAAAAACGAATCATCATCCCCTCCTCCCTCTCGATTTAAGCGTCGCGACGCAACAAGGATGACTTTCGTTTTCCACGAGGCGTCCAGGCATATACCGTAAAAATATGTGACATCAAAAAAAAATCCGTAGCTGGCAATTTTTTTATGATGAACGAGCACTTCTGACAAGTTGTCAACGCGCATGCGCAGTTCAATCCGGCCGTTCGTTTAATCGACGTGCCTCTCGTTAAATTAACGAGCTTTGATCTCCGATCATTGAGTGGGACAAGTAAAGTGGAAAAAAAAAAGATAAGCAACGTCATTGCATTTTAATGTGAACTCCCCATTAGGTTTTGAACGGTACGGTTAGATCGATCATAATAATATTGAATTTTTGAAAATTCCGATCATTAATTCGCGTCGTAGTAAAATTTTTTTTTCTTCTATTATCATAAGACTATTGTAGTCATTATGGTCTAATATATATGTATATGCACGTGAGTCAGGATACAACGTCAGCCGGTCGCTGGTGCGACTCGCGATTGTAGGCCGCCTTTATCTGATATCTATGAACCAGCTCTGGCTGGGATAGGAAAAAAAAAGGGCAGCTTTCACGTCCTATCAGGGGATTTATGCTTGGCGATGCCGGAGGAAGCAGCGTCGCTACGTTCTTGCTGTTTTCTCTGTGCTCTCGTAGTCGAGCGTCGATAATCTCTCTCTCCTTGGTACCCGACGCCCAGCGCCGCGTCGTTGTGCTTTCGTGACCGCCCTTTAACACTTTGTTCGGCACCGGTACCAATAGCACTGGCATACCTAGAATATGTACAGGGTGTCCCGAATGTTTTAGTGACATTATTCAGTACTCGAACTAGACGTAGTTTTGGCACATCTTGACGTCGGGACGCCCCGCGGCTCGACTCCTGTAATCTGATTGGCCCGCGATTCGAGCGCGGAATTTGAAACTCGATGAAATTTATCTGCAGTGGAAATACTTGACATAAAGAAAAAAATAACGCGTGACTCGTCCGCAAACGGACTTTCAAATTCAGGGTCGTTTTTGGCGATTTATGAAATTACGACTGAAACGTAATTTCGGAATGACGTAACGATCCACTTCCGTTTCCGGAACGCATGAAAACGTCGTGTTTCGCGCGTTGAAAATTAGACGTATAGAAGTCGCGTGGGAAAAAACGGGTCCACGTGCGAGATGAGGTGAAAGGGTTAGGGGTGAGAGATGAATTTAATCAATCATCTCCCGCGCTACTCAAGTATCTCCGACGGCTATTTAAAGTCCTCGGCTCGAGTCTATAGAACTTTTATTTTCTTTTATGACTTAAAAAAAGAAAGGAGAATAAAACTTGAAAATCCTTATAAAGTCTTGCTGATAACGGCGGCCATTCGATACCGCAACTTACAGTTTCCTCTATAGCAAAACGTGTCTTATCAGGATGCGCCCAGAACCTGCGCAATAGCCTATTGAAATAGGACTGTATTAAAACACACACGTGGAGACCCACTGATAACAATATACATACAAAAATACACTAGGACGACCAGTCCGCAAATAACACGCGTACCCTTTGTCAGCTTTAGCATTCATTTATTTTTTAAATCTTCCTTTTTTTTCAAAAAATAACAATAAATCCCATCGTAATTATCGCCACTGACAATAAACCTTATCAATAACAATGGTCCTGTTTCACTGTAGATAACGTGACGATTTCTTGGCCCAAGTTTAATTGAGTCGGCAGTGACTCGCGGATCCCTCATAATTGAACGTTAAACCTTACAGTTAACTAAAATGATGCGTGACTCGCTAATCTACGCACAGTAGCCAGCACGCACCTCTATACCTATATATATGTACGCAGCAAAGTGCGTAACGAACGAGATAGAAAGAGTCGAGCATTATAAAACAGTAAAAACCGGAAAAACGAGGAGGAGAAAAAAGTCAACAAAAGTAAGCGTGTCGAGTTAGTAGTTACGTACGTGTACGTATACATACATATGTGTACACATATGTATATACATATATCACACTTGAAGAGAGCCGCCGACCCGGTAGACCAGCTATCGTACGGTGTACGAACCACCCACCTACGTAACACACGTCGTCCGTACGCGCATACAACTAAGGTTATTATAGAGTCGAGAGAAGTCGAGTAGAATTGGCCAGGGAAAGTGATAGAATGCGACTATTAATACGCCTTAGGAATAATCGTGCGGAGCCAATGAATTAGCATATTTTATATTCGCCCATTATAAATACGTAATATCGATGACGAGACTTATTCTTGTTCCGCCGGAGCCTTCCGCGTATTGTTGATGGTCGTTGGATTCTGTTTATTTTTTTAAATATATTTTTTGCATTTTTTTTTTGCGAGAACGATAACCCTGCTGCCATAGTGCAAATCGGTTCGCGGATTAGCGAACGTTCACCCCTTCTGGGCATTGTAATCGCGGGCTTTCGCAATTGCGTATCTATCTCTATTGCACTGTGTATATACGTATAGATTTTTCTCTCTCTCTCTCTCTCTCTCTCTCTCTCACTATACATTGTATATGTGCGCGCTGGCATAGTTGCACTCTAGTGCACTCTAGTATCGCGCTTGACTGTTCTATTCTCTAGGAGGCTGCTGCATTGCGTCAGCAGGCGGTGCATGTGCAGCTGGTTACCTCTTGCAGGGCTGCTTGGGTTCGCAGCTTCCCCTGGACCCTTTAAGCTGATCGTCCTGAGAAAAGCCGATAGTTTATTCGCGATCTGCCTCAGGCGAGAGTTCTGCGCTTCTTAGGCTCAACTGGCTCGATTCGAGCTTAAAGGGAAATTTTTAACCCTGTTTTGTGCACGCGACGGCGTCTAAGCGGCCAAGGAAAATCTTCCGGCAGAACGACGGCGGCTTATGGGCACGGAGATTCGTCGTTTAGTTCGGACGAATTTCACTAGATTGCGCGGAACAATGAATTCATTTCTCTTGTTTAATGTACGTGGACGGCAACTGCCACGCCCGCTCATAATATTCCTATTTAAAGTCGGCCCCGTTTCCTGGCTGCTGCTCTCTTTGCCCGAGCGCCACTACTAGTTACCCACCGGGTTCTACCTTTATTATTATTCCTTATCTGGATGTTTATTTGGCTTTTTTTCTTTCTTGATCAATTAGTCTCGGAGAAATTTATCGGACTATCCTATTCTTGCTGGGAGGAAAATTATGGCGGAAATCAATCAAAATTTTGGGATCCCGTGTACTTTCGAGTTTGATAAGTTTCGTGATCGATGGCCATCTGGTGATCAACTTACCAACTACTAGTGAATTACTGATCAAATGGGTAAAGGCTACCCCTGGTATATCCTTGTTACAGGATGCGGAATAGAGATTATTTAATTATGAGGGATCCACTTGGAAGTTCAGAGTCGTACTATTTTTTTGTTTTGATTATCAATTATTATTAATGGGAGATTTTAATGCTTGATGATCTTTCGAAATTCGAAAAATTTTGTAACCCGACACTCGTGTGTGCAACGCGTTCGCATGTGTCGCCCGGCTAAATGGAACTAGGGTCAATGCGTGACCAAGGGCGTGGCTCGTTAGTTAATTAAACAAAGCGTGAGCTAAGGACACGCGTCAATCTCACGCGATACTTGAGATCCGTCCTTCAGCTGCGGCAAAGTGTCGTCGTCGTGGTACTCAAAGCGTCGCGACGCATCAAGGCGCGTCCCGCAAGCTTCGAATTCTCCCGGTTCTTTGAGGTCGCATCGTGTACGTTGGCACCTATTGGCTGGAACAGTCAATGTAGTCCGAACGACGCGCGACAAATTGACGACGATAATTGGTAAAGGCGGACATACATTGTGAACATGTTCGTTTACAAGTCCGCGTATCGGCTGTCAATTAAACTCGATCGGGAATTATTGTCCGCTATTAAAATACGACTATGCACTTACGTGGGGTCAACGACCGTTATGCATAACGCATAGTGCATTGGAAATGCGGCTTGTGTGCCTATGAAATTATCGTATCTAACTGGTAACGCGTCTTTCTGTCGCTTCGGTGTGAACAGTGCTGCCAACTTCGGACGAGTCACCAGACTGATGAGTTTTCTCGTACGTAGAATTGTTAATTGTCAATTTCCAAGAAAAATTGTTAATCAGTGTTATCACCTTTTTTTAACGCTCTTAGCAATTAATTCGCTTGGCATTATTCCGAGAGTTTTACGGAACTTACTTACGATTATCAAGATGGCGGTACAGTGGGACGACCCGTTTCTTCCATAAACAGTAAAATATGAGCAGATCCTTACCAAATTGAGATTACAGCTTAAACTCGACTTTACCTAACAAGGAGATCTATTCCGAGTAGTCTCGAGGAGGTTCGGATTAAAATTCTACTCGAGAATAAAAGTTCCGATTCCGCTCATTCATCGAGAAAGTTCTCAAGGACTGTCATTTGGCATTTTTCACAGTTTTTCACGCTCCTCGCCAATCCCTAAGTATCTCAATGCTACTTACGCCTCAAGGGATCTCCACGGGTCTCCACGAAGTTTCACGAAGATACACGAGGTATTACGAAGTTTCGAGTTACTTTGTCAGTCAATCACTTTATCACTCCGTCGCTCAATCACTCCTATTTACTGCCTTCGATTAATCGAGGTTAACTTCAATAAGAAGCACATTGCTCCATATACTCGGTATGCGCATGCGCGAAGCAAACGCAGGGTGAATCAAACCAACCAACCCGATCAGATTCAATTAAAATTTCAAGTTTTTTAACTAAAAAAAAAATTACTAGATCACATTAAACGAACGAGAAACAGGGAATCCCCGTCCTCGCCCGCCTCTTATGGATCCTGTAAAATTTACGAGCAAAGTGCGCTTCGTTCTCGAAAGTGCATCGATTCAATTTATCGAATCGTTCGGATCGCCCACGCGTCTTCGGATTCACGCAACTCCCGTGTGTTTGCATAAGTGCATATGGGCGCATTCACATAGCCGCATAGGTGCGACACATGCGTTTATCGATACCGAGTCTCTCCTGCCAGCTAGAAGGAACGTTCGTGTAAGTCACGTGCAGCGTTGCTGCGGACTCACTTTACAGTTTACACGGACGTGGAAGATTGTATTGGGTCTTTACCTGTGTATATGCTGATGTACGTACATACGTGTTGAGATTATATCTATATATACGAGGATATAGTCGCGTACACGCTCTCGGACCAATACCATTAACCTAAAGGCACGTTCACACGCGAGACGGCAGACGCGTAGGTAAGCGACGCATGGAAAACACGCGAAGCGACCGACTACCTCTAAGGCCTTTAGTCGCTCGCTGTCGCACGCGCTGAGAGCATCTTGTACGGCAGCTTTTAAAACTCACTCGAAGCTTCATCTTTTATTCGCCGGGAGTCCATATTCTATGGTAAATCTTTTAAAACCAGTCCCGTCCCGCGACTGGCTTCTTAATCGGGACTCGACGAGCGAAGTTGCGACATTTTTATTTCTCCTCGGCGAAAAAAGTCTCGGGACCTAATTAACATTTGTTCTTTTTTATCTTTAAATTATCATCAATCATGTTACTCGTTGTGGATGTGTTCGGCTGCTGCGGGATAGTACGAAAAGGGTGTGAAGTGAATATCAGTGTCCCTGGGGAATGAGAGGGAAAGAAGTGGAAAATTTTGAAAGCAGTTTTACCTCGTCGGGGGACGAAAAGTTCCGTATCGAAGTGTATTCGTGATTTTTTTTTTTAAATTCGAGGCGTCACCATTTTCTTGCGACTGTTTACGTCCTTGCACGAAGTAACGATATTTCGTGCACACGAGTTATCTATTTTATTACACGTGTTACTTGTGTCTAGTGTCCCGTTCGAAGTATTTTCGGGACCCGGGAATACGAAATATTCCTGGAAAATCCCTCCATTGTTCCGTTCAAAAGTGACGGTTGTGCGAGCGTCGGGTAAAATCGATCTATTCGCGTTTAACGTCAATAATTAGTGATAACGCGGCTATATCAAATGCGGATAAGCCATTCGAAGATGCTCCTGTATTCAGGCAGCAATGAAAGTATCCTTGGTTACTTCAGCGTGAAAGGTAGGTCTTAGAACGTACAATTTACTCGTTCGGGAAGGCTCTGTCGTGTCTGTCGTGTCTGTCGTATTGTTGATTTTCGTGTAGTGGATTATGAGAAAAAAATTGTTTTCGGCAGCTGGCCCTTTGTTCTCTTACGAACGGAACAGCGTCTCGCGATGACATCCTGACACGTCGACTTCTCAACGTAATCAGGGAAGAACGAACGGTGTCTCCTGGTTACTCTGGTACGGTGTATTGTTCGTGTGTGACTCATAACGTCATCGTTACTCGTTCGGTAACTCATTCGTTTACGCTCGAGGAATACGAAATTCAAAATTGCTACTTTACGCCTGTCGGTTTCTTCGAAATTCTTCGTTTCTCTGGTCGCCTTAGAAAACAGTTGCTACAGTCGGTAACGGTAACTCCTTGGCAAAGATAGCTCAAACTCTTGCAGCTGAAGTTTTTCAGCAGTTTTATTTTCTCTCCTCGAAGCTTCAATTACTCGGGACAAGAAAACTAATGAAATTATAACAGAAGCGGGGAATCGGATGACTGCTGGAATGGATGGCGTTCAGAGTTGGCAGGGCCAGGAAATCCGAGGTCAGCGACTTGGGAAATTTGACTCGGCTTTACTTGCATCACGTTGCCAACGTGCTTTATGTGTGTCGGCTCGTTACTCTCACGTTGCGCAAGACGCTTCGCGAAAAATTTTCTCTGTCGCGCGAATTTTCGATTACGACAATGTTAGCTGCGCGTAACAAAATGGTGGAAATTTTGAATTAAACTTCTTGTGCACCCTGTGTAAATACGGTCTCGCGGGTTTTGTTTGTTGTTATTTACTATGGGAATGTAGGTACGAATCGGATAATTGTTCTAGAACAAACTCGAACTTGTATTAGCTTTCGGGATGCTACCCCCCTTAGGAGTTATGCGAAACACACTATGGGGAACTATCTTGCAAAGTGTATTACGCGTACGGCCGAGCAAAGTGGACGCGTGGCTCTTGGATCCCACACAGACGCGAGTCGCGAAGGAATGTTACGCCTTCGCTTCCACTTGAATCACTTGAATTTATTCAATGAGTTTTATTCAATGACGCTCGTGTGTGTGCGATAGAGAAAGGGAGACAAAAATAACAGAGACTACCGCTCCAGACCTTATTAGTCTGGTCTACAGTTTATGACATTGTTCACTTTTTTTTTTTTTTGGTGCCCATGGCGCCGGTATTGCTCCTAACTATTATCAGCTTATCAACTCGAAATTCTGTGGACTCTGTGAAAATGCACTCTCGCGTACTTTGACGATGATTAGGATAATTATTCATATGGACAATTGTTTCTCCTTTCGTTAATGATTTTCAGTGTCTGACTGCGACGTTTTTCAAGGGTAACAGAGAAATAAAAAAAATCCGCAAACACGAAATACCACTGCAAGCTTTTATGATTTAAGGTAATTTTGCTAATTATTTAAATTAATTAGCCAGCGCGAGTTTCCCACTAGGGAAAGATAAAGATCTGCAATAGTTACGTTCACGGGCCACGAGTAGCGCTAGTGTGCAGTGCCATCTAGTTCTGGAGCTTTCTAACTAAAGACCTCTTCGGCTCTTAATTCGGCAGTCTAGATCACTGATCCTCGTTCGCAGCATCCTTAATCGATTTGATATGAAAATTCGGAGATGTTTTAATAAATTGTTACGTTGAGCAGGAAGTATGTATTTTGCGTAAACAAGTCGTGGGATTACCGTTACGAGATACTTTGAGATCCTGGGTCTTGCCTCTCTTCACTTAGACTTTTCTTTGTCCTGGAGATTCTCTTGGGACTCTCAAGGTCTATCGAAGATAAGAGTTAGTCGAGGTCGTGCTCACTGAGTCCAAGCTTGTGTTGGTAGCCGTGGCTGGTGCTACGTGACACAGAAGGATAGGACACGAGCACGAAGCAGAAGCCAGCAGATATCCAAGCAGTAGGTTCGCGTAGGCTCAAACGAAGGGGAGAGATGTCCAGGCAATTAGTGCGAAACTGGTTTTCTCGGCAAATGGACTGATGATAAGCTGCGCCAACAACGAGCTCTACGCCTCACGGGCTTTGTTGGCTCCGAGCGTAGCGACGCTGCGCGACGCCCTGTGATCATTTCAGTATCATTTATGCAAGCTCCCTTATTTCCTGTCTTCGGTAAATTTCAATTTTATCTTTTATTTAATTATCATTTAAATTTCAACTTACAGACTCTCAAGATGTCGACCTGGACGCCATCCTCGGCGAGCTCTGCGCCCTCGAGAGACGCTGCGACGGCGACATCGCTGCTACGCCGGCACCAGATTCACAGAGGCAGGGTAGACCCAACAGCACCAGGATCAATCCTGGAGACAATACGGACATTGGAAAGAATGAAGGTTCGAAGGATTGATTTTCTTATCAGGCAATTGTCTGGACTTATTAATTGGGAGGAAATTTCATAACAATCGCTATTCTAATTATTGTCTCAGGCATGCGTACGGACAGTCCAGATAATGACAGCGCATTTTCGGACACGGTGTCGATGCTCTCTAGCGAGAGTTCAGCGAGCAGCAGTGGTTCGGGACATAAACCACCTCAGACCGCCATGCACACAACTCCTCAGCAACAGCCCCACCAGCTCATGGGTGAGTCCTCAGGTTTCTGGTATTGCGTACGATGATCGTAGGGAGTCGTACGAATGATCACATCCGGTTTGACGTAGACGCGGCTAGCAGAGCAAAGGCAGAGAAGATTCGATTGGCCCTGGAGAAGATGCGCGAGGCGAGCGTGCAGAAGCTCTTCATCAAGGCCTTCACCCTCGACGGTAGCGGGAAGAGTCTGCTCGTCGACGAAGGAATGAGCGTCGCTCACGTCTCCAGACTCCTGGCTGACAAGAATCACGTGCCAATGGATCCCAAGTGGGCCGTAGTCGAGCATCTGCCTGATCTGTTCATGGGTAAATATTGTAATAGACCTATTCAGGGTGTCCCAAGGGCCCACCTAAATTCAGACTTCTTGCAGAGAGAGTGTACGAGGACCACGAACTCCTGGTGGAGAATCTTCTGCTGTGGACGAGGGATTCGAAGAACAAGTTGCTATTCGTGGAGAGACCGGACAAGACACATTTGTTCCTTACGCCAGAGAGATTCCTATTGGGACCGTCGGATAGGAGCAGCAGCGAGTACGACGATCACTCTAGGAATATCCTCCTGGAGGAATTTTTTTCAAGCAGTAACGTGGGAGTGCCCGAGGTAAAATTGGAGCACTTTTTGGTAGAATCGATCAGTATTCTTCTTTTTTTTTTGTTCGTGGGAATCCAGCCAAGAATTTTATCGTAACGAGTTGGCTCGGCCTTCCGCAGGTTATTTATTCTGATCGGTTCTTATCATTCCAGGTCGAAGGACCCCTGTACCTGAAGTCGGACAGCAAGAAAGGCTGGAAGAGATATCACTTCATTTTACGTGCCTCCGGTCTCTACTATTGGCCAAAGGAAAAGGCCAGGACTGCCAGAGACCTTGTGTGTCTCGCAACGTTTGACGTCAATCAGGTTTACTACGGAATCGGCTGGAAGAAGAAATATAAGGCGCCGTCGGACTTCTGTTTCGCGGTGAAGCATCCTAGACTCCAACAGCCCAAATCCACTAAATACATAAAGTTCCTCTGCGCCGAGGATAACGCGGCACTCGAACGGTGGATGGTTGGCATCAGGGTCGCCAAATACGGTAGACAGCTGATGGAGAACTACAGGACCCTGGTGGATGAGCTGGCCCAGGAAGATCTGGACCTTTTGGCCCATGCCAGGTCGTGCTCTGTAAGCTCCATTGCTGTACCGCCAAATCAGATGCAGTACAATACTACCAATGACAATGCCAGACAGTTCACTGAAAACTCGAGACACAATGCTAACGATACTAGGCAGTACGACGCACAGAGACAGAGTTACAATTCTGAGCAACGTCAGAGCTATACCAACGACGGGAGATTGAGCAGAGCGAGCAGCTCCAGCTCCAGCGGATGCTTATCCGATGGGGCACCTAGTAGCTGTGAGGTAATTGATCCTTTTAAGCCTTTTTTTTGTGCTCTTTTATTAGGAATTGCGTGAGTTATTTATTTTTATTGATTACAGGTAGCCTTTGAGTGCGGGGAATTCCCTACAGGAACTATAAAGAGGAAACCCTCGATGAATCCGAAACTACCTCTGACGTCCATCACCAGACAGCTTAAAGAAGTCGGCGAGACTGTTAGGGATGAACCGGACACTTGTCCCAGTCCTACGAGCTCAGGATCCGGTACGCTCACTAGGAGACACAGTCGGAGAAGAAGCGGTACCGATTCCGACGGTTCCGGAACGTTGAAAAGACATCATAGGTCTGGAAACGCGACACCGGTCAGTCCTGTGCCGCCTGGTACACCCGTTAGGGAAAGAGCCAGTCCCATGGGATACACTCGGACAGACAGTCAGGAATCTAAAACACCTACCAGTCCCATACAACCCTGTATGGTAAGATTTTTTAAGGCCACAATTTGTACCTTTCGTCTTATCGGGTTGTTTCGTATAGATTTTCGAAAATCACTGTCTCCCTTGTTTGCAGATGGACTCGATAACTTCTCTGCCGCCGCCACCATCGCCGCCGAGAGTAGCCGACGAAGCAGAATCGGACAACGAGCCGCTGCCGCCACCTCCACCGGAAATGTTCAGATCCAATTTATCTTTGGATTCACTCCCACCTCCACCGGCTCCTGGCGAACTTCCTGTCTGCAACACACCGGAACTCACTGGCTCCTCTCTGAGTCTGGCCTCGCTTCCACCGCCTCCTAGTCCTCTGGTGGGCGAGACAGGAACCATAAGACGCGCCAGACCCAAACAATCGACGCCTACGAATTCTCTATCTCCGGATAGCACGCCCACGCACACACCTCGCGCCTCTATTAATCAAATTTACGCGAGTACAAATTCAAACGCGAATCAAAATGGTTCGCCTCAGAATAATCAAAGTTACATCACCGGAAGCGCCGTTAATTCGTCCCCCCAAAATTCCTACTCTGGCTCAAATGCCAGTACACCGACTTACACGCCGAGTTCGCCCAGCTTCGCTTCACCTCCACCCTTCGTCCCACCTCCAGCCTACGGATCCCAGCAACAAACTCCTTCACTCACCAGACAAAATTCAAAGATCGAGTCCATCTACGGTGGCCATCATGGGGCTCAACCCATCAGGCCTAATCCAAACATGGACACGGTCAGAAGAAGTGCCATGAAACAAGGATCCGGACACTACGCTTCCCCACCTTATCTAGCAGAATTAAAAGCAGCCTCCAGTCCTCAGCCACAGAGGAGAGTGACCATCCAGGAGCCACCCATGTCACCCAAATCAAAGACTGGTACCGGAAAGAAGATCTCCTTCAATCTACCACCTCAGCAGGAGCCAGGAAGTCCGGCTCTCCCGCAAAGAAAACCAATGCCACCTAGACGATCGGATAGCACGAGATTGACTTCGCCGAAGAAGCTAGCAGCATCCGATCAGGCACCACCCGGTGACTTTCTCAAGGATCTTCAGAGAGTCATGAGGAAGAAGTGGCAGGTCGCACAAAAGTGTAAACTGGACTCCACGACGACGCCTCACGAGGTTCTTGGTTTTCGCGATCCACCTCCAGCCATTGCTGACTACAGGGAAACTAACGTTTCCAACTGGGTCCAGGAACATTACGGTACCGACAATCTATACGAAAATGTTTACACGACCGATCCTAATGCACCGGTAGAATACGCCTCCAGTCCAGCTCGTCAGCCCACAGTCAGATTTGCCGACGAGAACAGAAGCAACAACATTGCCACGGCCATTGCAAGCAAGAGGCGACCACCTCCGCCACCTCCCAAGAGGGCAGAAACTACTCACTTAACCAGCAGGGCGATGCACTGACAATAGCAGACGATCCAGCCTCGTCCCGAGAGGCGCTGGTACTGCTGTCTTTGCACCTGGTGGAAGAACTGAGACACAGACATTTACAATACTCCTCGAACTCCTCGACTCCTTTTCAAATACGTCCACCTTGTATGTACGTTTAATCTCGAAAAATTAAACTGACTCCAAAGCCATTGTACCATTTAAAGGAAACAAACTTTACTTCGGTATCTCGTTAATTTTACAATTTAGGATCTCGCGACGGGAATACCCGACGAACGAAAAAAAAAAAAAACGAAGCGACGTCAGCGATTTTTTTAAAGAGGTTAAACTCGGTTTGACGAGACAAAAAAATGGCCGCTCCAAATAAACCGAAGTCATATCGATTTTTAATGGTACAAGTGTAAGATTCGACAAGCGTAACGGACGTTATCGCCCTGGCTGATGATAATTAATCCTGATATAAAAATATACGTGAATAAATTATAAAACGGAGTCGAGAGAAGCAACGAGTGAGAATCTAGTTGATAAGAAACACTGCCGCACACGTTAAGGATGTGATATAAAGCGTTAAGCCAGCTTAATTAATTGCAATTTTAATTAATTGCCAAATCCAATACACATTTCGCATTTAAATGAACCAGAGGTGTATGTATACAAGCGGGCACAAAAAAATGATACGTAGATAAGCGTATGGGGAGTAACGTATATGCATACATAACCGTACTGCAGGACTCGAACAGGCGCTGCGAATTGGACGAATTTTTGAAAAAAAAAAAAAAAATGAAAATGAAAATTATTTTCGCAGTCGTATCCGTCACTCGGTACAATTACGAAATCTACTATACACACAAGTATACTATCAAGCTGTGGATTGGTAAGCCTGCTAATTTTTGCAAATTTTCTAACACTTAAAGAAGAATGAAACTTTTTTGTAATCAAGGTGCTTTATATACGACATATACACTGTGACTACGTATAATGATTGTAATATTAATATATATATATTATATATATATGTATACATACATATTATTAACATTATATTATATATCTACAGTTTATACTCGACGATGTGGACACGATAATAGGATATAGCTCGAACCTCTATGTGTGATTTGAGTCTATTATATATTTTAATTTTCTCGTAGAATTTTTTTCCTGTTTCTTTGTTTTCTAGTAACTTTTTTTTATCTGGTTTCTTTTTTTCTTTCTTTCTTTCATTTTCTTACGTCATTGGTAGCACTTCGTCACGACAGTGCATACTGTGCTACGTATTTTGCCGTTCACTCTGCAGCACACTTCTATAACTGACAATGAGGGATCTCGTTTATGCCATTTTTTGATAACGATATACATTTAATAAGACGAAGGAAGCGTAAACTATGTACGTTGATTGATTTATGGAAAAAAAAAAAAGATCGTAAATCATTAAGATTAATGGCTGATCTAGACGCGCGATCTTATCGGTATTATTCTTGTATCGGTGGATCATAGACTGTTTTTTTTTTTCAGTTATCTTCGTTTACCCTAAATGTACGCTCATCGCCAAAATGTGGTTAATGCTCGTCGTGCAGTTGCGGCGATTTTTTGCTGGAAAATTCATTGAGGCGGTTACGAAATTTTCATACGGATTACGGTTTCCACTTTCCTTTTCCCTTCTTCACAAGTTCACCCAGTCTAGGCAAAAAGGACTAGAGAGGCTTTTGACAAATGACGGAAAAACTTACTCAGAAGGAAAATGGCTAATGTACTTTTTGTTTGTTCGCGACTTTTGCTCCGAGACGCGTTGTTTTTTTTTTTTTTAATTTTTTTGGGGGAAATTCACGCTAGAACAACAAAATGCGAATTTGGCTGAAATAGTATCGATAAAATTAATTTATGGAAAGGATTCGATAATTTTTTTTAGGCGCTACAGTGCTCGTCGTGTAGAATCGAACGAATGGAAAATTTGAGATTTACTCGTGCTTCGTGGTAAATTCAAAGATCTTGAGAAACTATACAGATTTTTCCAAAAAATCATCCCTCTTTTTTGAGCAACGAGCGAATTTTGAAAATACGATGGTTTTGTGTTTCGAAAAAATTTTTTGTCGCGGTTTCGACTAAAACGTGAAATTAGCGAGGAGTGTCCTGATTGCCACTGCTTGACTTTATCCTTACGTAGGAATAAATTAGTCGCGATGAATTAAGCTAATTATCGAACCGAGCCGAAAAAAAGGCCGGCAAAGTAAAAAAGAGATTTATTAAGGGAGCTAATTTGAAAATTGTAGGAATAATTTTAGTATATTGCTAATTACTGTCGGATCGAGAATAAATTAATTGATCTCCCTCCCTCCCTCCCTCCCTTTATCCCCACCTTTTTATCTCCCTTGAAAACCCACTCCAACGCCCTAAGGATTTAGAGAAGAAATTATCTAGGGAGTTTAACTAAATTATTGAATATTCGAGGCACTGACGAAGGTTTAGAAAATTGAGAATTGAAAATTTATAAAATTGAACAACAAATTTTTTAAAAATTAAATTTCGCTCCCCAGTGGCTTGGGGAGCCTAGTGCAATTGGCCAATTCTAATGTAGCAATTGGAAATTCATGAATATTCGAAGATAATAGGGGAAGATATTTTTATTATACTCTACCTTTTAACTTTCTATCATTTAAGTTGTACGTATGTTTATGTAAATATTGTAACGAATGGTACTACGAAGAAAAATTATTATTGAAGAATATTGCGATTGATTAATGTAAACTTAGGCAGTC
Source organism: Calameuta pallipes (assembly GCA_030142375.1). Taxonomy (NCBI): domain Eukaryota; kingdom Metazoa; phylum Arthropoda; class Insecta; order Hymenoptera; family Cephidae; genus Calameuta; species Calameuta pallipes. The sequence continues at coordinate 689,268 of JARQSW010000690.1, read as the reverse complement.
GCGCGCGCGCATGCGCGTCCACACACGGACACACAGACACACACACACAGTGACCAAAACGCAACACATACTATTTATGAATGATAAGAAGATCGAAGATATTGGTAGCTGAAAATATTGTTTGTCACAATTTTCAAAAAAAAAAAAAAAAAATGCCATTAAGCTTAATTTACATTTTTCAACCATTTATTAGCCAGTAGTCAAAACTAGGCCGAATCGTTCGCTTGAGGCTTTTTTTTACGTGTTCTTATTTCACGGTTTTTCGATACTTTCATACGTTTTATCTGAAACTACGTTTTACAAGTTCTTTCGACTATGCAAGCATGTTGGACGTTAGAATTGTGACAATACCATTATTTTGGAGACTCAACGCCAGTTGTTTTAGGTACGATACAGAAAGAAGAATGTGCAGCAGTTGAAATATTATAGGTATTATATTCATGTTTTTATGTAAATAAATTTTTGGTATATTTCAATGATCTTTCGTTTCATTTCCTGCGTTCCCACATTCATCGGGTCTTATGCTGCCATATACCTATATACATATTACAAGACTCACACGTCCTAGTAACATAAAAAATGATAATATTATATCAAGCATCAGCGTCAATAATATTAATTTTCAATTACGTTTAGATTCCGATTAACGCGAAAAACGTTAACGTAATTGAAAAAGCCTATTGAAACATTTTTCAATAGTTCTCGATGAGTTTTACATATGTTTCCTTATAGGTTTTAATAGTTCTGTCACGTAATCTCGTTAAAATACGTATTTTTCAAAAATTGAGATCCTACACGGGTGTCAAGCTGGCACCGCAGTTTCTCAAAAAAGTCTTAAAAATTTTTCAACAATAAGCTTTTTAAATAGTTCTCGAGGAATTTTATAGTTTTCGACAGATTTTAGGAATATTTCTGCTACGCAATATCGGTAAAATATCTATTAAATGTACTGGTGGCATGATATGCCTAAGTGCAGGCAGGCATGAGGTGCTGATTTTTGTAAGTAAGTAAATCTTATCGAACTTACATTTTGTGCTCGAACTTAAGATTGCAAAGAAAAAAAATATTTACGCTATATCTTATGATCGGCCTCGTTCGAAGTGCTGCTTTAGGAACCAGCGGTAAGTGGCGAAGAATCTCTACCCGCCAAGCTACACGTTCAGCTCGGTTACTACGGGATCTGCGTTATCGACGGAGGCAATGATCACGAAATCGTAGTTCCGTACCCGCCGCTACGACGTGACTGATTAGTCTACTTACCTTCCGTCAACAATTTGGCAATCTTCTTTACCTTCGATCGGTAAAAAATCTTTACCATAGACGCGTTACGAATCCTCCATGTCTAGGGGCCGCTAAGAAACCGAAATAAAAATCGGCGTGCTCTTTTCAGAAATATTGGTCCCATTACCATCGATTAGAGTCGTCGATACCATAAGTCGATTGTTTCGTTCAGATTGGTCCAGCGACTGATACAGGTATCAGCGTATGCAGCATCATTGGTTTCATGGAGTAAGACAATATTTCGTAAGATGACTAAAGTTCTCTAATGATTAATCTGAGGTACCAGACGTCACAGGCTCATATAATCATATCAATCAATGTCCGTGATACCAGATACTGGTCCAGCATCATCCCGTAAGCTGAGTTTAGCGAGTTAATAGTTCCAGATCCCAGCGAGGAGTTTGACGTTACTTTTCTCCGAGGGTGCCAAGGTGCTTCTTTCGAGGGAAAATAAACTGTGCCATAAGACCTCGGTGTGGATGCTGTTCGCTCAAAGGCATTTAGGTATAAGGTAGATGCTAGGTACTACGAAGTATGTATACATATATAATATGATGTCGCAAGGGTAGCCAGAGGTATGTTCGCTTCTAGCCATAAAGCGCCTTAATAAAATGCGTTCGTTTCTAATACAACTACGATAGTCCCAGCTGGTTTCCTTTTTTTCGTTCTCGACACCCCGAACCGTCGTACCACCCCCTACGTACATCTCGTATGTGGGGTTTGGTTGGCACACATAAACTTTCACTAGATTGAATTTTCTAGCAACGGCCAAAGGCGCTGGCGGTGCCTTTTGTTCAGGCACCCCTTCCAATTCCGACGCTTACGCATTACGCATTACGCGCGAGACGCACGAGCCGCATAAAACCGCGAGGGAAATGCTCCATTTCATCCGCATTGTCGACACTTTGGCTTTTCCTTCCGGTCCCACCAGCCATTGTCCTCGGCGCCTAAAATATTGCCAACTTTGAGAAATACTCGTTCGAACGATGTGCCAGACCGGGTCGGACGGACGTGTTGGTCGATTCTTGTAAATTGTGGGTTAAAATAAAAAAAGAAGAGAAAAAAAAAGAATCGAAATAGAAAATTCCAAAATGGCTATCGCTATCCGGACGGTGTCTCGAATCTGACAATGAGATGGAATCCAGTGGTATTAGATTCTTGCGTTTTTACTCAGGGCGAAAGGTCAATTCGGTGGTGTAAGTGCGGTCGATCGCGAACGTTTTCTCGCATGGGTTTATCGCCGGTCGGCCAATGAGAATTTGGTTCCAGGGGAATCGAAAGAGCGCGAGCCTCCCGTATATTGGCGAGTGCGAGCGAGAAGAGCAGCTGGTTAGTAACCAGCTGGGGAGAGAGCGACGCTGGCAAAATTGGCACGGCGCACGGCGTCGGCTATGGCCTTAGTTTTACAGTTTCGTTTTACGACTCGCCGCTGTCGTGTGTTCGCCGTCGCCTTTACGTTCTTCGCCCTTCGCGCCCTCTACGGGTTTTCCTCTTTAGCTCCCTTACCCTCGTCTTCCTTTATTCCCTCCGCACCTTTTGCTCCTCTTCACGAGGGATCCACTCTCGCTCTCGTTTCCACATTCACTCACCTACTCGCTCTTGCACTTCAGGATCATCCCGATACTCCTTTTACATCCTCTTCAGTCTTTTAGTCAGGGTCGAGCATGAAATTTTTGTCAATTTTACGTTTCCTTCCTTTTCGGGTAAATAATCAGCGGCTTTGCGAACACTGGTGAGCTTGTGATAAAAGAATTCTCTTTTATATGGATTTTCAATGATTTACTCGCAAAGTATCGTCATTTCGTATTACGACTCAAAGGAAAAGCAGTTAATGGTTAAGGCTAAGTGTTGCTAGAATCGAACATTCCTGCGGATTCCTGTACATAGAAGAAGGAGACAAAGAAGCGACGCTAAGACCAATCAGGATTGGTCGCGGCTGTACGAGCCGAGTAGTTGGTATTGGTGGATTTCGCAAAAATAATAATTATTTAAAAGGTCAGTCGGGCCGGAGCACTCGAGGAGTCATGAGCGTCTGACTGGTCTGCTTTCCTGGAACGGGGGCGTAAATCACTATTTTATTACGGATAATTTTACGAGGCGAACGCCGTCCGGTGCCGCTGATGGCGGCTACCTTAAACTTGTAATCGAGAGCCGCTCGCGAAATGCGGACGAGCCTAGCTACGGTCGTTAGCGAATTAGCAAAACGAGGCATCGTCGGCAAACATTCTCCGAGCTCTTTCCTCGGGCTGGTCCACTAGGTCCTCGTGATCCTCTTCCTGAACCTGGACCGTCGAGCCGGACCAATGAGAGTTCGCGAACAAAGGAAAAATTTATTGGCTCTAGGTAGAAGTACTATCACAGTGACGTCAGTAAGTTCGATCTGACGTTCTAGGGAATTTAGACAGAAAGTCCCTAGACGCTACATAACCTAACTAAAGGACGACGACGAGTCCAAGAATCAAAAAGGAGTAAACGGCTATCCCTTAGCATCGTGTCGTAACCCTTTTCCAAAGTGTTTCCGGGTTAATTGGCTCTAATTGTTCCTCGAGCAAGGAAAACGATTATGAAACTGTCGTCGCGAGTCGCCATTAATTTGCACTCGAGTAATCTTCCTTGTACCACCCACCCCCTCCTCGCCTCCTTTCACCTCCCCTACTTTCTCCAGCTTTCCTTTCGGTATCTTCGGTAACGACCTTCGGTCTGCCATTGTCAGTCTTTTCTCACGTCCTGGACCCCGATTTCGGTCACTAGACACATGGACCCCTGCATCCTTTTTCTTCTTCATCTCAAAGATACATTCAAACCGTTTGACCTCGCATCTTGATAATCTTCCTGGTAGAAGATGAGAATTATCAAAATAATTTTGACCTCGTAAATTAATAGGTGACACGAGCCACATTACCATGAGAGGAATCCGACATGGTCCAGGAGTCCTTCCAGCAGCTTCAATTTCGTCCCTGCTATTAACTCTGACAATGAGTCTCGCCTACGCTATAATTATCCTCCAGCAGAATATCCCAGATGAATTCCAGAGATTTCTGACCGGTCCGAAAATTCGTTGAATTTTCGGAAAATCTCCAAGGATATTCGCAAGACCATCAAAGAGATTGACAATTGAGACTCGGCGCGTCCGAAGGTGTCCGACGCGCGAGATTCCAGAATCTTTCCTCAGGATCATCCATCCTCCGCTCCCCTCGTCCGATACAACAGACTATTAATTTCTGTCCGTTCAGTTTCCGCGTAGCCATCAGCTTCCTTTCCGCGAACAGATCCTCGATCCAATCTTAAGATCCCGACTCTGCGTCGGCGTCGCAGCCTCAGACACTGGACCCGCTGACAGTCAGGACTAACAATACCCAATTCGATATGGTATTTAGGGTGGAGGTGGGTCCAGCGAGGGGTTGGGAGGTGGGATCGAAGATGCTGTAAAACAAACACTTTCCCTGTCCGATGGGATGCTGGACCACCTTCTGGTGGGGTCGCCCTAGCCTTGGTGCCCTCCTGCTGATTTTTAATCTGACGCCGGTGCCTGCGGCTCAACTCACATTCCACGCGACCGCAAAAATGTCGGTCAGTATGTGAGAATCGTCCCTCGCATTCGTGAACTCGATTCCGGATTTGCCACGGGATTCTCTGGACCGGCTGGGGACTGACTGGTGCATCCATCTTCGTCGCACCAACCTTTTGTGCTCCGTGGGATCCATATCCTTGTCCTTATCCTTTGACTTATATACACGTGTATATATATACACACACATACCTATAGGCAGGCTTTTCTCGTACGTCGACCCCTGCGGATTTACCTCCTTCCATTCATTCTTCTATGAACTAACCTTTACCCTCGGGTCCAACTATAACTATAACGAGGGAATGTTTCTAACTGTAATGCAGTAAAAGGGGTAATGGGGGTTGTCTCTTCCTCTTGAAGACGTTACCCGAGTCTATCTGTATCTACCGGGTGCTGAGATTATGGCTGTTGTTTGTATTTTCTGAGTAAATAAAACTAAAAGAAACAAAAATTATTTTCACGACAAATTACGAACTTTATTAAACGATGAGTGTCGCGAGTTTCGTTCAAGGTCGCTCAGCAGCCAGCGGCTTGAGGACTGTTCTCACTGGACTGTATATCGGCGAGTTCTCACGGTCCGTGGAAGGCGGCGCAGGACTTTGTCATCGTCTTCGAAAATATGCTAATGTAATTTATTTCGCATTGAGACTCATGATATATATATATACCAAAGCGTGAATATTCGTTGTCTCGTTCCACCGCGTTCCCCGATTCTGTCGTTCCTGTTCTCGTCGTTTCCCAATGACCGCAGCGTCGCTTTACGCAACCATTGAAATAGCAAAGACCGAACGGGGACGTCGCGGCGGTCCTTCACGGTTTCCAAGAAAGCGACGCCTTCGTAAATGCCAAATTAATTAGTCGATTTCATATTTGACTTTACGATCATTTCATGTCCGGACCACCTAATCGGTTTGCCGCGATCAGGGACTCGGGCCTGTTCTTAAAGAGCGACAAATATTTGCGTCCAAGGGTGGAAAAAGGCGACGAGCGACGCTCCTAGGGATTTTGTCGTCTCTCTTTCTCTCTCCCTTCTCCCTCCGATCATCCGAGTCTCTCTTCGTCTCTCGGATGATCTCACCGAGTCCCTAGGGTAGGTTTTCCCTCTCTGTCTCCTCTTCGCTCCCGTCATCCTCTTTTCCGTGTTCGCCCACCTTCTCGCGGAAAGTCGGTTAAGAGCGTCTTAAAGCAGATGTATAGGATTAAGATAATAGTCTGGCAAGGGCGTCGAATTCAGGATGGAAGGAGGCAAAGCAAAAACGGCTGATATGATGTGGGTCAAAGTCTTGGAGACTGGGACGTCGCGGCGCGCCGCTTGGGCTCCCCAGTGGCTGATCTTCGCGAACTTCAGGGCCGTCAACCTTGGGTGCAGAAGGGGGGTAGGGTGATAATTAATTTTCTCATCCCTACGGAACAGGAAATTTTCCGGCCGTGAATCGTTCTCACGCTACGGATTTTTTCACCTGGGTCCATCCCGTCATCCTGGGACGTCTTACTCGAACCTGAACCACTGCGCGGTATCAGAGCCCAAGTTTTTTGACGTTCAGGTACGAAATCTAACTGAGCTAATCGAATATGGAAAATCGGAAACTGGCGGATCCTCATGGATTGTTGCGGAAGGTGTCGAAGGTCGCACAAGATACGGGCCTGTCGTTCCGTTAAACGAGGGCGGAACGAAGGGAAGATCGTTTTATAGGATGACTGATGGCCCGTGGGGTAGGTTCTTGGCTTTCGTTCATTTTTCTTTTTCCCTCTGCCGCGACTGCTCGGCTACTCTAATAAGATAACGATAAAGCCTCGCGTTTTCCTCTCCTCTTTGGTACCTTCGCTTCACGGTCTCTTATCACTTCGGATCTTAATCTCGTATCGGCTGGTTGGCTGGCTTAAGAGATGTTGGCTGCTACGTAGAGAAGAGGAGGAAAGAGTGTAGTGGAAAGTGAGCGAGGAGGCTGGAGGGTCAGATACGAAAACCCTAGCGAGAATGGCTACCAACACTGTGGCGGACAGTGGCCTGGAAAATTGGGACGTAGATCTAATTACGTCCGTGGAAATGGAAAGCATCCCGGTGCTCGCGGAATTTCACTTTCCTCTATCTCGCAGTGCTATAAATTAATACTAATCTCGACGCCAGTGCCTCCCTCCTGGTCCATTCCGACGAGCCAATCCTAACGCTCTCTGGTCCTCGAAAAGTGGCTTTATCGCCCTTCGAATAACTCTGCTGAACTTATCTGCGACGGCGTTCTCGCCTCGTGGAAGATGCTGGGATCGTTCTCGGCTTCGAATTCGTCTGCTACTTTGAGATTTGAGAGGAAAAAAAAAATAAGAGGAATCTTTGAACGGTAACGAGATTATGGTGCGCGGACGGTGGGGAACGTGCCTGGAACAGCGAGGAGGGTGGTTCTTGGTTTTGGGGTGAAAAATCAAAATCAAAATTTTGAAAATTAAATAGGGACTTTTTGGTTTTTTTCGATTACTCCTAGGTCCCTGATAGTAAAACTGGCCCAAATCCTTGGTCTCTAATTGAGGAACGTTTAGGTCCGTCCGTGGATCCGTTTTATGCGCGACCCCTCGAGGATTGCTCGCCAGAGCTTATACTGGTCAAGGTATGTAAGATGGCGGACTTCGACCCTCGAAGATGTTCAAGAAAGCCTATGGGGTCCTGGAGGACCATCCTCCGAACACGAGGTACATGGTCCATCAGGAAATGAGAATTAATGCTATTTGAGGACTTCATCTAGCTCAGCTATACTCCAAGACGAATGTCTCTTCCTGCAGGAAGTCCTGATGAAGTTTGACTGGAGCTTTTCTTGCCTGGCTACGACCTCCTGGTGGCTCCCGAATTTTCGTCCAGAGACGACCTCATCCAGTCAGATCATGGATCCTGGGACTGAGCGGCACTGGTGGGTATCTAAGAGGCGCAAGAGAGAGAGAGAGAAAGTACGAGTGGGAGAAAGTGGCAGTGGAAGCGAAGGAGGTGAAGGAGGCCGAGAGAGAATCTACAGAGAGGGAGAGTAAGGGAGCGAGAGCGAAAGTGAACGTGCGTAGCACCGAGTTCTGGAGCAGCTTGGGAAGCTGGACTTCGGCCACCCCTGCGTACTCGGTTTCTCCCTCCTTGCTTCGGCCCCAGGAACACGTAGGGGTTGTTCACGGAGAAGGCCGAGTCAGTGGCGAAGGATGCGGAGGAGCTTGGAGGGTGCACAACTAGATCAATACTCGGCTAGCTGGACCAGGCCGGACATTGCGTTCCGAAACTCACCTTCTCCGATCAACCCCCAGTTCACCCTTGCCACCCATTCACCCATCGAGCCTTCCCAGCCTTCCAGCTATCCTAGCAGCCTCCTCCTTTACCAAGCGATTTCCACCTCCCGCCACCCACTCTCCCTGGACCCCTCCTTGGTTACGCGGGAGAACTCGCTCGATTTACATACACGAGGAAAACATTTTAATTATCCAGCAAAAATAATTTTAGTACCATTAGCAGCTATTTTGTTCATCATCATCATCATCATCATCATCACTATTATCGATGGGAACTTCGTTCGTGTCTCTGATCACCTTTTTACATTTTTGTTCTTCATCTTAGTCTCTTTTTGACTCATCTCCTTGTCAAGGTGAGAATAGGTCGGACTGTATAGTTAACGATCGAGGAACCCACTCATTGGTTAGAACTAACGATTATGATTCCGGAAGAAGGGACGACGAGCCAAACGGGACGAAAATAATTTTATCTTTTTTTTCATCCCTCAGTGTTGTTTTATGTATGCAGCACGCGATCCTGTTCTTGGCTACCGTTCGAATTCTCCGACCACGTGCTTCCCGAGACGCGGCGATAAAAATATCACTAGGTCCATTACCTTAATTAGAGGGTCGGATCAGACTCCCGGAATCCTAGCGGTTGTAGCCAGAGACCAGCGAATCCAACGCAAACGAGTGGTCCAGCCTGGACGGCCGACTCGACCTTTCCAAATGAATGGGATAACTCCGACAGATTTACTTTCTATAATTATTCTTTGTTTTCGTCGTCCTGATCCATAGAACTTTTGTCCCTTTAAATTCCAAAGACAACCCTGTGTTAATTTTACGAATTTAAATATCTTCGGACGACGTTACCAACACCGAGAAAATTAAGATTCTAACGCAGGATGTAAACGTTTGCTTCGATACCGATCACGTTGCTCCAGTTTTATCTGTAAAAGGAAAAAAATTAAAAAAATGGAGAACCCCTTATTTTAAGCTATTTGCTATATTTCGCGTGCTTTCTCAACTCATCTAAAGTGCAATGAGCGCCACTGTCCACTGGTCAATTTCCCCTTAGTTTCGCTTCGCACGAGAGAGTTTCAGAGGGTGGAGGTCTCCACACCTCCTGAGCTATCCTCCACCCTTCGGTCACCTCCTCACCTCCTCACCTCCCCACCTACACGCATACTCCTCTACGTGCCCATAAACGAGAACATGCCAGCTCGCCTACGCAACGCACATTGGCAGAGGGGGACATGGGCAATGGGCGGGGGCGCGCACCCCCTTTCACCAACACTGTACGGTCCTGAGGGGGGCAGGTGGAGTTAAAGGGAGCAGGGCTGTAGTAGGTGAGAGAGATTCTCTTCACCCGACGCAAGCAACAGACCAAGTGGAAGATACAGGACGAGAGGGCTGAGGCTGAGTCCTGAGAAAACTCAACTGGTCGGCGCATTTGCATGTATCTTTCTTTAGGCTTATTTCGATTCGCTATTTCAAAATTTGACGCGATCTTATTTTTTGATCTCAAAATCGACGGGTCGTATGATACAGGTTGTTCGAAATTTTTCAAAATATTCTTCCACGCGTGGCTTGCAGAGTAGAGTTTTGACGAAAAGTTAATGAAAATTAATAATGCAAAGGGGATGAATTTTTGGGAAAATAAAAAAACCGCAATGATCGTAAAGTCTGTGAAATTTTTTTCGAGAAGAAATATACGTATATGGGATTCAATTGCCGATTATGGTTAAAGGATAAATTATTTGTTTAGCGGCGGACAAAGATCAGTGTGTCGCGGTAATTTTTCTCGATTTCCAGTATGTTTTCTAGATGGCGCTAGTGGGCTTTGGAGGAGGGTTGCTAGTTTGTGGGCCGGGTGGGTCGCGGGGAAGATTAGACCGTGGAGTTTCAAGGGAGTTCCTTAAAGGAGACCCTCCCTCAACTTTTTCACTAGTGTGCCGGCTTCGTTTTTCTTTGAGCTCTAATAGGGTCGCCTTATTGTCTTTTTCTTTTCTTGTTTTCTGATGTCGGCCCGCTTCAGGAATTCCCCCTCGAGAGGAAGGACTAAGTCAGTCAGTCAGTCAGTCAGTCAGCTAGGCGACCAGTCATTCAGCCAGCCATAAGGGATGGTGATGAAGAAGGTGGAGGAGGGATTTATCGTGAACTAGTTCTCTTATCAGTTTTATCCCTCTCTTATCTTTATTCTCCTCTCTTACGGAGAAAAAAATATTTTTCTCAATTTTCTTCTTCTCCCAATTTTCCTCGACGACCAGTTCGGTCTAAAGTCTCGAAAAAAAAAGAAAATTCCTCAACCACCAATTAACCTACAGAACCTTCAAATCCTCGTTTCCTTCATTCTTTATCCAGTTTCTTTTTGCATTCCTACTCTCATTCCTCATACTTATCCTCTCGTTCCACATTCTCATCCACCTTCTCAACCTTTAATTGCTACTATGTTTCGCGCTGTTAAGAAACGCGTAAGTTCCAGCGTCAACGGATTAGGAACAGGCAGCTGTCAAGCCTGGAAAATGACTTTGCATACATTAATTGACGTAATTACGAATAATTTTGCGACTAGGAAAATATCTAAAGCCGGAACTACTCAAAGGATTGAATAGCATTTAATTTCATTATGTGTTCCACAATACACATAATTTTCAATTTCAAAATTTCAATCGAACGAAAGACTCGTTATAATCGTATGCAAAGAGAGAGAGAGAGAAAAAAAAATCGGAAAAGATCAGGTCAGACGAAATGAGTGTAAAAAAGGATTTCTGAAGATTGACTGAAGTCTATTTAGCCGAAGCAAACGAAAGGAAATACACACGTGATAACCCTCAGGATCCCCCTATATGTATAGGCATCCCCTCCTGCTCCTGATATCACGTAACGACGTAATAATCGGCTGGATTATATCGGAGCGTGCGAGCCTATACAGGTGTTTTCATAGTAGGGCTGAGACTCCGAATGGTTTCTCCCCGTTACGAGATGGCACATCTACACTATACAAACCGCCAACACACTCAACGGCTCCCTATTACTAATCAATATCGAACCAGCTAAGCTCCTCTGGTTTCCGGGTTTTTTGGTTTTCCGATATTACAGCATCCACGCCTGTATATTTTTCGATAGTCATTTTATCTGGTTCCCACTACGGTTACGTAAAATATCGACAGGGGGTTCCCCTGAAATGTACAAGGACAAAGATGGCCAAATCAAAGAACAAAAATTTAAAAAAAAAAAAAAATGAAAAATTTCAGTCGGTACCAGACTGATTTCCAGTAACACCGAACGATTCCTTACACGCCAGACAGAACGATTTCGAGTAGTCATTTTTTCTTCAGGAAATTGCTATACGCTAATTGGAGCAGTCGTTTCTAGCAAAGTGCAGTACACGTGGTTGAACGGGAATGTTTGCTGAACTACTTATGGCCTTTAAGTAATATGCAGGTTTTTCTATTGCGCTCTTGTTATATATGTATACGTGTATTAAAGTGCGGTGAAAAAGACTAGTAATAATAAGGGGTTTAAGGATTCTAGGAAGAATAAAAGTAAAAAAGTTAAAAGATTGCTACTTTTTCGTTGGGATGGAAGCGCGGGAATTAGGGGGGGGCTCGTGGAAAAGTTATGAGCGACGTTTCACCTCAACCTCCCCTCCCTTCCTCCCCCCCCCCTTGTCCTGAATTCTCCCCTGACATCATACACGGATATTTTCATGTTTCCCGTGCGAGGGACCTAATGGGGCTGTTCGACGCTGTTCCCTTATTTTAGCTTTATGCAACTTGGACCATTTGGTAAACTGCGGTGCACCGGTCCCAGGGCGGGTTCTGTAAGTGATAATTGACTTACTGTATTTAGACTTTTTTATTTTTTGCGGGTAAACTGTTTTTGGTTTTCTCTCTCTCTCTCTCTCTCTCTCTCTCTCTCTCTCTCTCTCTGTCTTATTTTTGTGGTTCTTTCTTTTGGGATCATCGTGACTCGGTTCGTCTTGAATTATCGTGCCAAAGTAAGTAATAGCGAAGGACATGGCAGAGATGCTGTGCCTAAGTACATCTTGAGTAGAAAGATGAACTCTATGCGTGTAAGAGAAAAAGAGAGAGAGAGAAAGTGTCTTCGCTAGAAAAAAAAGATGGTTTCGATCGAAGGAACGCAGCCCACAGGCGCGCTGAAAGAAAATTGTAAGAAAAAGAGTTGATTCGTAAAAGGCAGAAGGGCAAGAGGCGATTCGCTAGCTAGTCGAAGGAACATCGGGTTGGCTACCACTGTTCACTTTCTCCAGGAGAAGAGAACCCTTTGGTGTCTCACCCCTTGGCTCGGCCCTCTCAAAGCCGCCTCACTCTCGCCGTTACACTCTCACTCTCACCCTCACTCTCACTCTCGATCTCCACCTCCACCTCCTCCAGAGTTCCTCCTGTTCTCGAGCATCCCCCAGCTCGCCATCCACCTCCTCCACACCCCCTCGGCCACAGCGTCTCCTCTTCTCCGGCAGGTTCTGGCCCTGGTCTCACCCTCTGCTTTCTACGCTCCTTCACCTCCTCCACCTCCTCCACCTCCTCCAGCCTTGTACAGCCTCGGCCACCCTCCAGCATCCCCTTTCACCCTGTTCCGCCTCGTTCTACCACGAGCCACCCTAGTCCAGCAGCCTCGCTCAGGCTCCTCCTGAGGCACGGAGCCCTCGAGCGTGCGAACCAAGTGAGAGTGGACCTTGGTCGAGCGCTGCATCGACCCTGTCCCTCTCAACCCTCACCTCCTCGGCCATGAGACTTGGCCTCACCCTCGCTTCGTCGCCGCGCCCTAATCCCTATCTCGGAATACGTCTACTCTTTACTCTCACACATCGTATCGATTGGCGAGTCACTCGCCAGAGAGCGCCACTGCGACTGGACAAGCCTTCCGGAGTGGACGGGAAGTCCACCGGATGCGATTAGAATCCGATCGAATCGAAGCCTTCGGCTCAGCCGATGACCTTGCCTGGTTTCACGAATTTTCTGCCTACCAAATTTATTTATTTTTCTTGCTTCTTTCTTTAAAAAATCTTACTTTCTTATGTCCTCAGATCGTGTCGTCATTCCGACGGCTCATGACTCATCAGACGGAAGTGACGAGACTGGTCTCTTCCGGTTGTAACAAATTATTCCAACGGTCCCAATTTTGATTCCCATTTTTCTGGGTCTTAATCAAAAAGGTCCCAGACCCGATAAAAGGGCCCTTCTCGTTCGATCGCATGACTCGCTTCAATTATCCGCAATTGGCGGCGAAAATACTTCGCATGGTCGTGTGTACCACGTGCAAGTTCATAGAAACAAGCCCACTCGGATTCCTCCGCATTCATCATATACTTTGCAAACTATTCGTGCCAAAAAGGGATCAGCGTCGAAATACATTTGGAACTTAATTTCTTTTTTTTTCTTCCTAAAAAGTTGGTAGTGAATAAAACTGGCTGGAGGGTTGGCAATGGATGGAATGGCGTTAGCGGTCAGGTCGTGAATGTGAGCGAACGGCTGATGGCGATAGAGTGGAAGGGTGAGAAAATGTTGTTGCTTATAAAAAAGCAATTAGCGGCCGAGGCGTTTAATCGGATAACGATTCCTCGGCAGGGTACACGTCATAAAACCTCGAGTCCTCCCTAACGGGTTCCCAATTTAACACGTAATAAAGTTTATCCGGCTGCGCACGGGACTCGCGGGGATTTCAGGTATTAGCGAGCCATAGCCCATTGACGGGAAACAAAAACGTTATGACAAATTAGGCCACCCTCGCCCTCGTCAGCAGAAAAACGCGCGGAACCTACCCCAACGATAAATATGTTTAGGGGTCGTTAGCCTCCCCGAACGGCAACCCTTCGGAGTTGAGTTGTATCTCGATTCTTTTTCCCCAAAGAGGATCCCCGTGCCACGCCGATTATACCTGCCTACGTCATTTTCTTCTTAAGCAATTTTTCATATCCCATTTCCGGTTCTATCCTTATCAGTAACCTTATCGCGTTATACAATCAGCATATCAGTTACTGTACTTACAGATTCATTGTAATTGCTTGGAGATTCTTTGGCCCTAGAAAAATAACCTACGTAAATTGTACTTCCAAGTCCAAAAAATTTTTAACGTAGTTCGGAAAAACGTTATCGTTCTAGGGCTAAACTTTTTTTATACTACAGTTTTTTTATACAATTCTCAAAGTTTCTCTGGCATTTATTTTGTCTTTACATAATTTTGTCTTATACGTATGTATGTATATATGCATATATATTCCGTATAAGGTCTTAAATGGTTTTTATCGATTTTCAGAAAATCATTGAAATTCTTTTTTGCAAATTTCTATTCCACCAGTCCGTCTTACCGTTCGGATCAGAAAAGTTCTTTGGTGGTCTCTTCCCATCATGCGTCTTGGAACGATGGAAATGGGCCGAGTCCTGAGGAGAGTTACCCAAGCCAATATCTCCATAAACATAACTTCTCTCACGTCAACTTTTCGACAGAATTTCCCCGCCTTAAAGGGGATCGGATATAAATGCACAGGCGAAAAACGCAGGCTTGGAAACCCCTACCCGACCATCCCATCAAATTCACCGCAAGGAAAGATAACTTCTACTTTTTTCTTGCTCTCTTTTTTTTTTACGAGGGATAAAGGAGGAAAAAAAGAAATCGAGACATCATCGAGAGAAATCTTCTCTCTCATTCAATTTACCAAACACAACGAGACAGCAGCTGCGGGCGAGGCTTAGAATTATCATTTCCCAGTGTAACAGACACTCCCGAAAAAAATCGGAGGAGTTTCGAAAGTTAAGAAAAAAAAAAAAAAAAAAAACACTATATCATTTTCCAAAGGAAAGCACGATTTATCGAGTTCCTTTGACCCGGAGTCCGTAGGTTCGCTAACTTCGTTAGAAATTTTTAAACTCAACGACTCGATCGAATCCGACGACCAATTGGTACGTGAATCACGAAGTTTCCTCGAACGTGGATTTCCGATGAGACCAAGGTGCCCCGAAGCCCCCAAAAAATTGTCCAGCACTGAGATAACTCACGCTATACTTTTTCGCCTTTGTTCCAGATTCGCGTTCCTAACCTACAAATTCATCGTCACTAGATCAAAGCGACGATCACCATCATCGAATGTCACCCGATGAATAATTCGCTGTTGGCTTTCACGTTTTACCCAGGACGCGACGTGATTGGTATTCCCTAGGAAGTTCCGTCTAGGGATTCTCTCTACGTGATACTCCTTCGGAGTAAAAATTAATTTCCGATCGAATTATCTACCCGAAGGTAGAAATCCCACCCCGAGCCTCAAGACACGTATGTACACACATTCGCCTAGGTATCATCCCCCAGGTACCCCGTTTATCAATCTACCGAAATATACATAGAGCCAAACCACCCATAGGGAAATTAAAGGCCTCCTGGACAGCTTATCTCCCGTGTTGCTTCACTCGACTCCCATTCGTGTTATCTCGGGTAAGTTCGGCTCGTCCTGATAAACTGCCCCGTTCACGTGCGAATAGATGAAAGAAAAAGTGGCCGAGCGAGGAATCGTAATTTCGCAGAATCCCCGGTAGCTACTTTCTCTACTTTCTCCCTCTGTGCCACTAATAAATGCCATAGCTTTTCGCGGAGTGGAGACATAACTCACTGCGTTCGTATTCCGTGTCCGTGTAACATGTTCTGGACCAGCGTCACACACGGAAAGAAACAAGTCGTGTGTCGTGCGTGTGAGGCACGCGTGACACGTGAAAAGCGACATGTGACACCCCCTACTGGCTCGTTCGCTGGTTGGCTGACTGGCTGTGTCCGCTATTTCGTAGGGTGAGAGAAGGGCTGATCGGGCCGGGGGGGAGGCCTCCTTTTCCGCCGATAACAAGACTTGCCCGACCACGTGACTCCAATGCGAAGTAGCCAATGGGCTGGCAGAGAAGGGGTTGTATCAATACACAGGACAGAACACACTTTTCAATTGGGGAGAAATAGTTGTACGCGCCCGGAATTGAACCCGAACGAGCAAGCATTTCACCTTCGTCTTCTTGGCTATCAGGGATACCAACCTTGTAGCCTTCTGGGCCCTCTACCAGAACTTTATCTTCCTTTTTTTCTTTTTTCACTCTTCTGCTCCACTCGGTTCTCCTATTAGACTCTTTGTTTCTTCGCTCCTTGTACATCCTCTCTGCCGTGGTAATTGCGCCTGCCGTCCTGACGACCATGGCCACTTTTTTTTTATCGTTTCCGTAATTCCTGTATTTCTGGTGCGAGTGTCGATTATTTTGTTAGGTGTTTTTTTTTTTTTTTTCTTACCTCTCGGGTAAAGCAATCGTTTACGGCATTGCTTTTCACTGGGAAGAAATCCTTTCGTGTCTTGTTTACACACCTGCCATTTTTGTTTCAGCATGTGCGGCTTCGTACGTATGTACACGTATGTACATATGTTGCTCGGCTGTACAAGTTGCTACGGTAAACTCATCGCGGTGTTTCGCGTGTGCGAGGCCATAACTTCCGTCAGGATTTGAACGAGCCGTCGGGACGATGGGAAGACACGCGATTTCCTATAGTTATCCTGAAATGCATCCACTCCAGTTACGATTCCTGCGGAACGAGAGCTTCTTGCTTTCTTGTAATTTACAATTTCTGCTATTCGTACATCCGTACTACATTTTCATACGCGTTTCACATCCTTATCAGCGTGTACGAATATCCGTATGTAAAACCCACAGAGTAAACGTACCTAATCATAATTTACTTTAACGCAGAAAAATCCTCATTGTATTCAATTTCATTGTCCGTGTGACAATACTGTAAAATATTGTGTAGAAAATAAGGATGTGACGTCAGCGACAGAATATGAATACGTATATACGAGTATAATATTAAAGAAAGAAAGACGCCAAAAAGGAATACTGTCCGATCGAAAGTTAAAATCAAAGTTTAAAATGTACCTTTAAAAATAACTGTAGCACTCTGGCATGAGTTGAACATTTGTTGTTCACACGTTGATAAAGGTAGCCAGCCTGATGAAGGTGCTTGGTAGGTTAGGTGGTTTCTGGTTGCGATACCAGAACTGTTAGTGGCTCTTCGTGCCAGGCTTTGCCTTTTGCGTTTAAACCGTCGACAGAATGAGCAGCCAGACTGAATGAGTGAGTGATGGACGAGGGAAAATAACTCGAAGCTAGTTTGCAAGCAATTATACCGAGGAGTTGCGCAATTTTCACAACGCCAGATTGTCCGTTGGCTCAGTCAGCTTTAAGTTCTGTGTCCTTCACCAATTATTCAACACTTCGCAACCGCTTCTAGAACTTTCGTCAAACACGGGTTGATCCCTTTGATGTAGAAAATCGATCAGTCTCGAGGTATTCTCGCGTTTTCAAGTACTGCCACTCAGAATCAGTCGTGACAGCCGTAGCTTTGCGCCGTCGGTAATGCAGGAATCTCTCTTGACGATTGGTAAAACTTATTGTCTGCCAGTGAATTAATGGCGGACCCGAGAATCGTGCGCGAGAAATGTCAAGTGAGTTTGTTTTACTTAAGAGGGATATGTGTATCGTGTATTACGTAATTTATGTGACTCATAATAACGAGCGTGATACGGAGTTACGTGCGCCAGTTATTCCAGCTAGTCGCTTTGCGGAATTACGGAAATACGTTTCATTTCCTGCAAACTAGTTCGGACCGCTCGCGTCCAACTTCAGGATCCTCGCTGCGTGCCGGTTTTGTGGCGAACTTCCTGACGGGCTACGTCAACCGAGCGACCTTTTCTCACTTGGTGAAGCTTCCGTTCCCTTTTACTCCTCTTCGTTCCAGTTCATTCCTCCTGGAGTCTAACCTCCTCGTGCGCAAGGAAGATCGCAGCTCGTGCGTACCGGCCGAAAGTTCGTCTAACAAATGATGCTGTTTGCCATCGCCACGAGTACCAACTGACAAACTTTCTCTAGACCAAGATGAGTTTGTATAGTCGTTATCGTTTATGTCATTGACTGTGCTTTTCGAGGGATGATTTTTTAACGGTCGGTACGAAACTGTCGGGGAATCCCCGTCGCTGAAATTGCGATCGTGATAAACGCGTAATCGGCACGAGAACCGAGGATTATTCTTTTTAAAGTTTTTCTTTCTCAACTGCGTGACTGATCGAGCCATTCTTGTTATAAATAGAGAAAGTGTTAATTATATTTTCATCGTGTCACTCGTAAGATTTCTTTAGGGTTTGTTTTTTTATATTCGGTTTAAATTTATGCAGAGACAAGAAAGCAACTAGATAACTCTTCTTATAAATCCTACGATAAAGTTTAACCCCTGACTTCGTGACGTGTTTTGGCTGGAGTCTAAACTGTAATTATTATTTTCGCAATGAAAGGGCCATAAAAAAAAATCTTTCGTGACTTCAGGACCTGCTAATGGCTCACGACACGATATCTTTTTCCAGAAAATCGTCTTTGCCGATACGAACTATCGAGTGCAGATAAGAATGAGATTGAAATTAAGCCGCTTATCGTATCAAGAAATAAAAGTGGACGCAAGAAAAATGTCCCTAGTCCAAGGGGATGATTGGTAGAGAATACAAAGGGGATGCAAATACCGTCCAGAATCTTACCCCTTCGGTACGCAGCTGTCGCCAACGTTACAGTATAGGAGTATCGGTGAGTCGTGTGGGGGATGATTTTACTAAGGGTAGGTGGGCACCCCTATTATAAAATAACAATAAATTACGCGCTCAATATACTATAAAGCGTTAACGCCTGCAAAGGAGTCTTCGCGTAGGGCAGCAGCGGGGGTTTGGTTATTTCAGTGTCACCGTGTATGTATCTCTGACCGTGTTATCGTATAGGTCTGGCGTAGTCATATTATAACCCCATAGAGCTAGCCAAGGGGCTGAATCAAAGGGAATGGCCGAGTGTGTCCTGAATATGGCGATAAAAAATCGATATCTCGTGTCAGTGTCGAGAGTCAGTGACTGTCACCAATGTCCGTAAAAATCGAAATGGCCGCATTTTCATCCCCTACCTACTTTCAAGTCCCTTCTCCATCCACAATACAATTCTCTATACGGGACGTATTCACGAGTCTTCATAAATAGACAGAGTCATTATATGTATATGTACAGTTTGTATACATTATGTAGACTGTACATATATTCGTGACTATAGATATATGTATACTGATATGTAGGTATTTAGGTAGCTAGGTATAGATATAGGCATTCGATTATGCGAGCCTTTGGGGGTGGCTGGCTGGGTGGCTGGCTGGGTGGCTGGCTGGTTGACTGGCTGACTGTGGAAAAGGCTGCTAGGGTGCCGACTGCACGCCAGTCCGTGCTCAGACGTGATTCCTGACGCAACTTACCTTTTTTCGCTCCTCAACCCTTTTACCTCTTGGATATAAAATTCTTGGAGGTATGACAAATTTTTTTTTTCTTGTATAATTTTTCAAAATACTCGAATGTAATTCGAGTTTTGCTTTTTATAGTCGTGCTACATATGTATGTATTAGCGAGTGTCAATTTTCGCAATGCATTTGGTTCCTCGGTGAGTTAGAAATAAAAAAATCGTGTTTACCTCGTCGACGTGTTTTTCTTCTTAACATTTTGATAGCTGACATCGGATAAAGAGAGTTTGCCATTTGCCGGGATATTTTCGCTTTGGGAAATGGTCCCTCGAGTTTTCCACGGTTTAACGTCATCTCCGAAGGTTTACTGTAGTTTCGGAGTATGGATCGTAGCGTTTCGCACCTGTGTCACGAATGCCACGTGTTTCTCTACAGGGTGGACCAAAAAGAGATGGCATCACTTCCACGTGGTCTTTAGCCATAGGGAGGTTCACATAGTAGGGATGGAGTTTCTCTCTCTCTCTCTCTCTCTCTCTCTCTCTCTCTCTCTCTCTCTCTCTGTTGAAATTTCTTGAAGATCGAGAGAGAACGTAGAAACGAAATACGCTTTTTGTCTCCTTTGCTCTTTATCTCCTTTATTCTCTCACGTTTAAATCTCTTTCTCTTCCAGCATCACTTTCTCTCTCTCATCTTTCTTCTCACTTTCTTTCTTTGCTTACGGGAGACCTCGATCTTCAAGAGACTCGTGGAGACTAGGCTTTAATATAATTCGCTTTTTGTTTTTGAGGGGTCCAGTGCCGTAAGGAGAGATTAAACCTCGATTAAAAACTGCTCTTCCACCGTTCTATTTCTTTATTGTATATTTATATATATTTTTTTATTTTTTATTCGTCCTCGCACTTCACGACTCCCATAGACTTTTCGTGCGGAATAGAATGAACGAACAAAGAGAACGGGGAGGGAATCGTTCGATTATGTAAGTGAGCATGGATGAAGACTGGATTAGGATGAGATAAAGAATGAGAGCGAGAGAGAGAGAGAGAGAGAGAGAGAGAGAGAGAGAGAGAGAGAGAGAGAGAGAGAGAGAGAGAGAGAGAGAGAGAGCTGTGCGTGACGGACGATAATACCATTTATTTCGAGGAAATTTTCGTAAATTTATTCGTGAGCTCGCGGGCTTTCGAAATTCCACAGTGGTAAAGGGCATCGGCAAAAAATGACAAAAATCTCGACGACTGTCCCGCAAGGCATGGTCCTTGATATTTAACGATTGATTGGCAGGATCACCAATTTGGCCAATTACCACAGCCTCCGCGTTCTTCGAATCCTGCATTAAATTATACCTCGCCGTTACTTAACGCTTAACGACTCTTTGCCGGATATGCGAATTTTCGTCCGCGCACATATATCTGCACGTAGTGAAACAAAGAATCGAAAAAATTTGTAAAATTTTCAATCGGAAAAATGAAGGCGAGACATTTTTCAAAATATTCCTAATCGTCATACGTATCATCGTATCTCGTGAAAATTTCGTATTTTTTCCATCTTACGTAATTCACATTTTTTTTTTTAACACGGAAAGTTTCCTTGAGCCAATCGATAAATTTTCTCGAAGCAAGTCGCTCCCACGAGCTTCACTGTCGGAAACCTGACGGAAAGAAAGAAGAAAAGAAAAAGAGCGAATCTTCCTCAAATTGCACATACTGGCCCGGACTGGGTCTGTAATCCAGACAGATGGGACTCGTTAATGGGACGCGTACAATTTGTAAGAAATCTAATAACCCGGGCCCATAACTCGCGAGGCTTTCCCGACTCTAATGACAATACGAAACTCATCAGAAATTAAAATTTGCTTGAGGCACCCTGCTATACGAACCGCAGATTCTTCTCAGATTCTCCTCTCTCTCTTTTTCTCTTTGTCGTCTCTGGAGTCGAGTTCCCCCTCCACACCTCCCCTCTCCCGCCCCTCCTGCCCCGATCTCGTCCGTGAACACGCGCGTGTGCGTGTGCACATTTCTCCGTTGGCCATTTCGTATGTGTTGGTCCATATAGGTGATGCAGTTTGGTCACGCATAGAATAGAAAAAGAGCATAACCAAACTCGTTAAGCAGTTTGCGGTTTGCTTGGACTTTTTGGCCGCGCCGTTAATGTAAACATATTCCGCGAAGAGAGAAGATGACCCCACCCGTGGTCCACCCACGAAGATATCGGCGACTGTGTGAATTTAAAACGATCCTCGCACGATCGATCAGCCGACATCTGATTTGATAATTACGCTTGGGATGTGAAATTTGATAAATAAAAAAAATTTTTTTAGTACGGCACTGACGAATATTTTTTTGTATCTGATCTATAGGTCGGATCGATACTTTAGAAGCATTTATAAGACGGTCATAAAGTGCTGATCCATTTTGGTAAAAAGAAATTGTGATAATGGATGGTGACTTTATGACCACCCTATATACTGAATATTACAGTAGACCGAAGGGATGATTTTTCTTGGATGTACCAATCTCATGGATAAGTATTAGCAACGTCGGATTCCGTCCTGAGCAATAATTTTACTTTCCTATTGCTAATGTATTTATCGTATTTTTACCTAAAAACAAGAAAAATTTATGTTACCAAGTGAAAAGTCCGGATCCTCGGGCTTTGACGATCAACGAATTTATTCGCGATCGAGGGTATTACGCGCGATTACCGAGGCGTGTATTAATAGAGAAGGCGGTGAGCGAGAAGACATCGCGGTGGTCTCAAAGGCTAGTAAGTCGTGAGACAGAAAGAGAGAGAGAGAGAGAAAGAGAGAGAGAGAGAGAGACTAGTGAGAAATAAATAGGTTAGGTGGAAGAGGGAGAGAGAAAGGAGCCCCCGGCAAGTAGCTGACAGGCATGTGAGCGAAAACTAATCTATCCCACACCTTGGCAGGATCCAAAGAAGAAAATTAAAATTCAAAATAGCCTGCTAAACAACGTTTTAACGGGTCTCGATCTACAGGTCCATTCAGCCGGATTGACAGAGCCAGCAGATTTCGCTATGGTACAGTAACGATCCGTATCCGTAGGATCGACGAGATTAGTCACTGTGGCTTCGTACAGGAGAAGACATCTCCTTGTGGAGGAGGTGCCAGGACTATATATTCGGCGACTAACACTAGAGGATCCTAAGAGCGCGAGAGAACGACCTAACTCAAGGTCGGATTCTCCGACTCGGCATATCTGTCATCCAAGGAGCAGCATCCCTCCGGGAGGACGAAGGACCTCGAGGTACATAAGGTTGATGCTCACACGAAATCATAGACATTAGAACGAGAGAGGGACTTTTGGGTAGAAATTTTGAAAAAAAAAAAAAATATGGAAAAAAAAATCAAAAAATCCACCGTACTGCGTTATCCCTGTAACTGGCCGTAACCCGTAATTAAACGTACTAAAATATAATGGATCGATATACAACAGCCAACGGTCCAAGTCAATAGAGATTTTCGCTTCTCGAATTCTTTTGATCCCGTCTATCGATACCGGACCAATCTTATCGTCTTATTGAACGCATTAAGCGTATTAAAATACGAGCTCGGCTCTAGTGGCGCTATCGCAAACGGCGATCTATGGTGTCCGTGCTATGGGTATTGTGTTTCAAAGCCTGAACTCCTCGGCTCTCGACTTGGCAATGTCGAGAGTATTCGGCCAATGGGCAAGGTTACTGTGTTTATTGCGATTTCGGAAGGCTCGGCCAAGGCGGCCATGATCGCTCTCGTTTCTACGGAGAAACTCGAATCGCGAGGTTCAATTTCGCTGGAGTACAAGGCCTACAATCATATCCAGTTACCCCTTGTCGTTAATAAAAAACTCATTCCTTTCTTTTTTCTATTCAGTTAGACGGCACGCGGCTGATTCCACTGCGTGTTTTTGGTGCTTTGTCTTGCTTTTTTTTTCGGGAAGGGGGGAGCCTCTCACACTCTTTTCTCCGTCCCGACGCCATTTTTCCTTAGGTTTACCAGTGGCTTTATCTTGACTTACGGAATATTTCAGGTCCTGGCTCGACAGGATTGCCAACGAGAGACCAGCTTTTTTGACGATCACGTCACTGGAGCTTCCAGACTGTCCGATTCCCTTGATCGAGTCCCAGGCGAGTGCGCGTGGACGATCCAGAGACTCCGGAGGCAACGAGGATAAGGATGAGATACTGGATGAACTCTTGGAAAAGGTCGCGGAAATTCGGCGCGAGACTCAACGGGACAGGAACATCCTGAGTTCACGGGAGTCTCGGAGGAAGCATCCTGCGAAACGGCCTTTAGGATCCGCCGAGTGCGGCAGGACTTTGGCTGACCTCGAGGAATGCACGCGAAGCATCATCGAAGGTCAGCAGCATTAAATTCTAAACTGCCTTATTGTCAGTAGAATGCACATTCCTCGTCAATGTTATCAGTCTTAACCCTAAATCATATATGAAGTCGTATTTGCATATGGATGATTTAAAATACTTACATCATCCTGGTGCATGCTTTTCGTTGCATGCATATGCAGTTATGCACACTGGTAAGTGCACTTGCAGTCACGAATCCTGTTTGTTGGTTTTCATGCGCGGGAAAGCTCAACGGGTTGCAGTGACAAAGGCGCAGAACGCCGAGTGCATTGCAACCAGTTTTGAGCCCTTGAGCAGAGGGTGGTCCTACCCCTTCTGTGCTGACAAGGTACTGAGGCAAGAAAAATTGTTTTACTCTTAAAAGGACGAATTTCAGGTACCGATTATCGAAAGTCCTCGGCCCTGGAGGAAGTGCAGAAGGATTGTATATGCTCAGAGATATCTGAGAAGCTGCGAATCAACATTCGCAAGAAGACGGAGGTCAGGAGGTCATCCCGGAGCCCAAGTCCGGAAGTGACTCATATAATTCGCATCGCGATGAAATACCACGGTCAGTCCGAATGCAGAACCGATCAGAAGAAAGAATCGTCGACGGGTCCAGCTGGACCGGAAGTGGACGCATATGGCTACGTGGAAGATCTAGATGAAAAAAAGGAAGAGGCTGCCGACGCAGAAGACAGATCCGGAGGAGGTACAGGGTCTAAGGATAATCAAGAGAACTGGCAATTGAGAAAGGACGTTAACTGTTGCTCCGGTGTGAACGTGGCTTTAGACTTTACGCTGAATTGTTCCAGCGTGCAGTTGACGTCGCGCGATGTGAGCGTCAAGGCAGGAATAAAGAACAAGTAGAGAGGAAAATATTAGCGTGGATATTCGATACGAGGCCGAGCGCCATCGTCAGAGAAATAGCGTCTGGACCGGAGAGTAAAAGAAAGAAAGGAACAGGAAATAAGAGATCAAAGAAGGTGACTCGAGGGAAATAAAAAATATCTGTATAAGAATATTTTCGAAAAGTCATCCGGTACCTATATTCGCTGCATCCTTTATTTTTCTTGCGACAGCATTAAACGTTATAGAGCCGTCACGTGTGGCGACGCCTGGCGTCCAAAATATGTACAGCGTCTATATCATCGTAGATATGTATATACAGAGTTAGCACTTTAAAGCAGAGGCAGCCACGAGCACCGTGAGACATCCCGTTCGGTGTATCTACCTGCAGGCCTATTAATTAACTCTTCTAATAAATTACGAGGCTACAAAATCGAGCAAAGCGCGTCGTGCGCGATTTCGGCCACGCGGGGAGAAATATCGCTCGACTTCTCCTTATCCCGGCGAGCCACCATTGGCTCCGCTGGTTCCACCGCCGCCGCCACCGCCGCCACCATCGCGGACACCAGAGAACTTGCCCGGTTCTTTCATCTTATTTTTATTTTGTCTGTGTTGTATGCTGCATGCGTCGCGCCGCGGCTGCTCTAAGGGCGAAAATGGTTCATGGCCGTTTCCAAGCGGCGATTCCTAAGGCTATCTCACTGTGGCCGATCCACCTCGCGAATCTCCCTCTTACGATCTATTCCACAGCATCCCTCAGGAACACCCCCACTTCTATTCCCGGTCACCGTAGCGTATCGACGTCCGGCGTCTTTTTTTACAGCGTCCACGTCGCCCTCCTAGTATTTGGCTCGATTAACCAATTTATTTGATGACGCCGTGAAACACGGGACAACAATGCGCCGCTCGCGGAGGTCAGCGACGAGAGTCATTCTTCCACGAAGACAAAGGAATGACCACCGTGGGAGAATGATCGATGTCCGAATCCGCGCAGAAACGAATCGCGAGTAGAGATATTAAATTTTACTCGGAGAGACAAGAACGAGAATTCTCTTTTTTTTCTTTTTTTCTTTTTTTTTTGGTAAAGTCAAACTGCGACGATCCTTAATATTTATTTGCATATTTCTTAAGAATCCTTTGTCGGCGGTAGCTGTCGGCACGTGTACCGGAATTACGTCACGTTCTGGAGCCGAATAAGGGGAGGAGTAGGTAAGTAAGCAAGTAAGTAAAACGACTGCGGCGCCTTGACTTCCTCTCTCACAATCAGTCTGCTGAGACCAGTCGGCGTCTTGCGGGATGACGTCAGCGCCGTCGACACATGCTCGCGAGACGGTCTCCTCTTCTAAGAATAATTTGATTGTGCGAAAGTCGCGAGGAATTTCTTGGGCCACAGGGCCCTTCTTGTTAGAGAGCGTCTTTGCGAGGATTGGGCCCACTCGCGATATTTCTCTCTTTTATCTTTTTTCCTCTCTTCGATTCCTGCCGAATAGTCGAACGGCCGCATAACAACGCAGCCATATAGTCATATGGCCGTAGGGCCGTAAGCGGCGCTGCTATGCGAATGCAGACACCGTGAATAAAATTGGCACATTGAAAAAGCAGACCAGCCAAACGGTGATCGAAAAATAAAATTCTTTAAGATCGACGCTAATAAAAAAAGAAAATAATAAAAAAAATTAAGTTAAAGATAAATACCAAGAGTATCAAAATTCAAGATAGCACAACAGACCGATCCGGTGGAGTAAAACTAATTAGGCATTGACAACTCTTCCAGACCTCGTTTCATCGCAGTCATGGAGATTAGCCTTTTAGACAAGTCCTACCAACCTACAGACTCTTTTTTCTCTCTCTCTCTCTCTCAAGCACCATTGATCCTGGTCCTGCTTATAATCGGCAGTCCAGAACGGATCGCGTTAGCCACAGATATCCTGCCAAGATTTCAGGACTTCAGGACTTTAATTAGGAACTGGAAGCAGTCGTGATTCCTTTTCTCCAGGTTCTTCGCCACCTCGGTGATACCAGTTTGTAGATATTCATGCGAACGAGCCAAAGGCCAAGGTGTCGATGTCCTGCGCAGAAGCGTTGCGCAGTGGTAAAGAAAAAAAAAAAAAGTGTCTTAAAGGAACGAAAAGAAAAATAACACAGCGAGGATCGGTAAGGTTGGCTGAAGTTAAGGGAAGAATTGTTCTGCTTACTCTGCTGGATAAATGTACCAAATCGTTCGGAGCTCCTCGAGCAATTTTTTCTCAATTAATCCTCGACAGGATCATCAAGTTAATGAGAATATAATCTTAGTTGTGCGTGGTCTCACTCGTTCGGCTAGATAATGCTCTGGGATTCTCGCGTTCCCTTATATACCGTATCCCCACTCCTCGTCCTGGCTGCTCCTTCCTTCGAATTCTCATCCTGGCATTATAAGATTATTAGGAACCGATTATGAGCTCCTTCGAACAGCCTGCAACTCCGTCGCTTCCGAGCCTCGTCATTCTCATATACTTTTTACATTTTTTTTCCCTTCTTTCTCCGTCCTCCCCCCCCACCAGCCCTCTCTCTCTCCTCTTATCCTCGCCGCTCCGTATCCTTGGAATTTTCACTCGTCGCCCGCTCACTTTAATTACACTTTATCAATTAACTTTGGTAATAACGCTGGAGCAAGATTGACGTGGCGCTCCGAACGAATTGTTCCAATTGACATACGATTTGAAGACGTTCACGATTAGCATGACAATTACGGGCCACACAGGAAGGCTTCTATCACGGCTTATTTAGGTTCATTAGTATTTTTATTAATAATTTCGTTAATTGGCATTTAGGAAATTAATTGTCCATGTCTGGGAATTAGGGTCCTTGCTAGGTGTTTTTTTTTTCGATTTTATAAACTCATACAGGTCGGTGTGTTGTTCGCGATCGATTTTTTTTTAGAAACGAAGCTTTAGACTCGTTATCGATAACTGCGCTGTAATTTTTTTATCAGTCCATACACAAGTTCAGGATCAAGTAGTCAAGGCGGTTGAGAACCACTGGTTAACAATGTCTGATTTACGTGGCGCGCTAGCGTGAACGTGAAATGCACAATCGAGCACGCCATGCCCTCGGAACATTCGATATGGCAAAGTGCTGCCGACTGGGTTGCGCCATAGCTGCGATCCGATTGGCGGAAACAGGGGAAACCGATGGAATGCAGTTACCAGGAGTGAGGTTGCACTAGGTGAGTCGAGTGGGAACTTGGCGTGATCCTGCAGCGATAACACCTTGCTTTGGAGGTTAGGCCAGACACGGTTGAGTTTTTACTCGCACCCGACGAGTCTGTCGTTGAATTAGGATGAAGTTTATCTGGAGTATTTTAATATTAAAAATTATTTATATATTTTAATTTAGCATGTAATTTTTAGTTTTTTGATTTTTTAATTTTTTCATTACTGTCATGGGCGAGATGGGTCCTCCGTGAGGAGCTGTCGCTGGGCAGGACCTTGGCTGGGGGAGGTAACGATCGAAGGATACGTGGATCAAGGATCAAGGATCGAGGATCGATAGGGAATGGCGAAGAGCGAAAATAATCGGTAGGATGATAATAAAGTGTCAGAGAGTATCACGGTGGTCCGGATTCTCGATGGGCTTTAGCTCTACAAGTTGTATACATATAATCTGACCCAGATCCCAAGTCTAAGTGAGGTCTAACACGGCGAAAGGGGAGGACTGAGGAGGAGCAAGGAAGGGAGGTCTGGGGTTCCTCGGAAGCAGACAAACAAAATATAACAGCGCGAGTTACAAGGAAGGATCCCGCCGAGATGAGGGGTCTCCTCACCCATCCTCCAGAACCTCCAAGGAAGAGGAGGTGGAAGTGGAGGTGGAGGCTATACCCTCTTGAAACATGAATGAATTACGGAGGTCCGTGTTCATTCATTCGCTCCTTAGCGGCCTAGAAACCCACAAAAAGTGTATCTCTCTTAGACAGTGCCGTAGCCACGATCTGCACACCCTGGTCGACCTTGGGTCTGGTCTTCAGGGTCTACTTAAAGACCTGGATGGACAACGGGACTTTGATACGTTATTTTTTTCCATTTTTTTTCTCGCTCTAAATAAGCTCTCGTGGAATCGTAAAAATGGTGAAATTTTTCAAAAATTCAAATTTTATATGCAACACCGTAGGATACCATCTCTTATGTCTCGTATCGAAAAGGATCTCATGGCCAATGGCGCCCGGTCGTTTCGTCAGAGAATGCTGGTCGGCTACGGTACATGTAAGAGAGTGAGACAGGATGATAAAGAATCGAGATCAGGAGCGAACCGTTGTCCTAGGTCGGTTTTGAGGCGCACCGGGATTAACTCCGGCCCTCACTTTTCCACGACCCTCGACGAGCCTTCGATTCGATTAGGTGTGGATTTGTTATGGGACGATGAAAAAATGAATTGGTATTAAACGGATTCTCTTGTATTAGGATCCCCGTGGGGGATTCCCCTAAATACGATACGGGACCAGTTATATTCCCGATCCGCGGGATTCCCCTCAATTACGACGAAATAATTCCTTCGAGAAAATCACTTCCGCTTTCATCTATCACCCACACTTTGTCGGTCTAGATTCCACTTCCGGGTCAGGCAGCAGTTCTCCATTAGGGCACTAATCCATTTTAGCGGGAAGATGACTTTCTTCATCTTCAGATTTTTATCCTCTCTCAAAGTATATCAGGAGCTACTTCACCGTGGAAATAGGGGTTAAAGATTGTGGATAAATTTTTTCTTATAGAACATCCCGTGAGCTAACACGAGATGCGACAACCAATATCAATAGGCTTAGCGGCAGATCATCTGAGGATATCAATAATGATAAGAATTTTATCTTTCGATGCTACGGGGATGAAACGTCCCTGAAGTAACTCCATGGATTTTGCTCTAGTGGTACTTCCTAGTAATATTACCCATCGCTACCCCTGGAATATACCACCCTTAGTACAAGTAACGTAGATATATGTATCCTGGCTGACAGAAACGGCGTCAATCACTGAGTCGTTCGGTTAGCAAGAAAAAGAGATGATACCGAGAGGCTGGGGTTGCGCATCACATAATATCACGAGGGTTGGATCCTTTAAGAGGATAAACATCGGCCTGGGTCCTTGCGCCTGAGACACGGCAACCCAAACAACACCACGTGCTTCCTTAACCACGGTAGAAAACCTTTTTGTCATACACGTGTATACATATATATTGTCGACCTTTTATCAGCTGTACAACCTCTTGAATATTCGTATAATAATTTGCGATATCAATTTAAGAATTTTTTACGGAATTGCGAAAAAATTTGCCCGTATTAATTTGACTGTTCCTTGGAAATTAATTTTGCGATTCCACGCGTTCGGAAAGTTGATGATTCTTTCGCAGATTTAACGAATCTTACGGGATACGACCTTTCTCAAGCCTGGAAGCCCATTACGACGGAAGGAGCCTTAATGGTTGGTAAAATAAAAGAAGAGAAAAAGAAAAGATAAAGAGAAAGAAAACGGAGACGCGACCACGTGCTTTTTGCTCGTCTGAGATGTCGCTGCCAAATGTGCGAATCTCCTTGTGGTTTGTTTAATTGAAAACGGCAGTGACCCACTTATATATTTTGATAGGGGACGCTAAAAGTCATAAAGGAGCGTACACATGTAGGAACTACGACGTCATTGTCGCCCGATACGACGCAACCGGTCTGTTTAAGTTCCATCAATTGAGTCATTGTCAGGCAAGGCTCTCGTCTTGGATTCTTTAACGGATCATTCGTATCGTTGAAATTCGAACGATCGTATATCAAAAGTTAAGATCATCACTGATACATTAAATCTTGATCATTTTCTGAATTATCTTCGTGCACGAATGACGTCTTCGTGATGTAAACAAGATAATGGCTTCTCTCTTCCGTGCACGATCTAGACATAATGACTGTTAGAATTACCGAGCGCACTGCCAATCGATAACAATCGAACTCGATTGATCGATCATTACATGTAGATATTACGTATTAAATAACCCGTTTGATTAAATTCGAAAAAAAAAATTCAATTTTTTCAAAATTCAATTTTACGTAATCAACCACCTCTCTATTATCATTATCTTGCTCAATATCCAAAAAAAATATAACTTGGATGTCTCAGAGATTAGGCGATACGGATCAATAAGCTTCGTTACTGGTCCTGTCAATCGTCATATCCGGTCCAAATTCCACAGGACTGTTATCGATCCGATAATAATAATCGCCGGTGAAAATCGGCCCGACTGGTTTCCTAGTTGGAGAATAAGGGAACGCGAGGAATATAATGGAAAATAAGGAAACGATAAATATCAGTGGGTTTGGCTTTTCTCTTCTGACGGCCATTAAAGCAATTTTAACGTTCTCTCGGGCGGCAAAAAATGCGAGTCGTTGCGCTAGACTGAAGAATGATCGGAGAGGCGCCGACCGTCATCATTCTCTCTCGCGCCCTCTGAAAATCCAATCCCTCCCTCCTTCGTCTTACGCACACCGACGCGTATACCTCTCACACTTCCTCTCCCTCGTACCCTCTTCCCACGAACCCTCCGACTCGTTAGATTCACCCCAGGATTATGTTTCATGCTATTATAGCTCATGGAACTCACCGCTCTTCCTTTTGGCCGCTTCTTATGGGGGTCGGTGAGGGGGGAGCCGAAGGGGGCGGCAGGGGGGAGGAATGGTTGATTGATAAAATAGTTAGCTCTTCTGCGGACGATGCTCGTTTACCTCTAACTAGCATAACAGCGTTACCGGTAATCGTTATTAAATTACGAATTTTCGATTTATTTATCGATACAGTGTAAATCGATTTATTTACCCGATTTATTGATTTTATTGAAAATAAGAGCGTGTCGATAAAGGGTTAATAATATTTTTATTATTACTTATACCTAGAGTCGGTCCACGAGTAAAATAGCCACCGAGTACTAATTTCTTATTGCCAATTATCTTTCGCCGGAGGTGACGCATGGTTTTTTTTTATTGTTTTCCAATAATTTTGATAAATTTTTTTTTTTGAAAAAGAAAAATATTTTAATTCGAAAAATTTACTATGATCCTCGTATCTCATGTCGCTTTAAGCTGTTTATTTATGCACCGACTGTACTACGAGATGTAGATGGGTTAATGGGATGATAAATAAGTAATAATAATAATAATCTGGTAGATTACAGCAGGTAAGGGAAGAATGATAAAATTGCACGGCCAGTCCCATAGATTCAGGTAGGCACCAGATACATCCTGGATGAAGTCAGAATCATCCTTTTCGCTTCTTCCACCTCGTGTCTTCCAGCTTCCCTCGACACGATCTTAGAAGATATATTATACGCGGAGGGTTGGTAACACTTGTTTGATTCAATTCCGAGAACACGCTCCTCGACGTTCGCTCAATTTTTCTCCTTTAGAAGCGGCGCCCTGATTTATATCTGCAGCGCCTTATGATACCAATTCGAAGTCATTACCGACTCGTGACTGGTAACCGAAAACAGTTGGACCGATCGGGATGAAGATCCCGTTTCTTATTTTCATCTCGATGCTGATCCTTATACGATCCAGCATCCGGTTCGGTATCTTTCGTTATCTTGTTATTTTTATCTCGCGGGTATCAAGTGTTCAATTACGTATTTATAGTGAAATTGACGAAGTCGAGTTGCCCGCTGAACTTTCCAAAGTCTCTGGAGGATTTTGGTCCATGGGAAGTGGATGCTGCGATTCCGTAACGCGAAGTAGTACCAGGAACGAAGGGGTTGGAATTTGATAAGGAGGATGATACCTGATTGTATTTGTTTTGACAGAGAATGGGGAGAGGGTGGAGGGGGAGGGATGCCATAGGGCAATAAGCCAACCAAGTCAGGGAAGTTGGTGGAAGCCAAGGAGGCAACCTGTTGCAATAAAATTCCTATACCTGCTCGGGTTTACGTCTCTCGCTGCTGGCATAATCAGAGGGAAGGAGAGATGGTGTATATGGCAGGATGGAGAGTAAAGGATATACCTGGATGGATTCTGGATGCTGGATAGTCAATGGTGGATGCTGGGAGGAAGGAGGTAACAGAGTGAATGAGCGAGTGTCTGGTAAGAAAGTGAGTAAAGGTGTCGCGAGGGGTCCGATGGGGTCCGATGGGGTCCGGGTGGGCATTGGGCACGCGCAGACACGCGTACGTCGCACTCTCGATTGTGTTCCGAAAAAAGGTGAAAAAGAGCGAAAGAGAGAGAGAGAGAGAGAGAGAAAGAGAGAGAGAGAGAGAAATAAGGAATATGGAGAAAAAGAAGAGAGAAGAGGGAAAACGGAGCAGACCTCCTTTAATTCCTGCTATTATTGAAATGCGTGCGCCACGTGCCGACTATGGGCGGACCTTAAGGGTGTCTTTGGAATCCTTTTATGTGTTCTTAAAGAAGAAAAAATATTAACTGACCTACCCTTCTCCGAGTTGATTTCTACGTGTCCGACGTAATGTTGACCAAAGTCTCACTGCGGGACGAATGTTCGATTAGACAAATACAGTGGACACAGTAATTCTGGTGTTTACCAGAAATTCAAATATTACGGTTCGCCGAACGGAGGCTTCGAAAGCGTTAATTCCTATTGCGCAATAGATTTGAACGCACCCAACGACGCCCCGGGTCGTCCCTGATAATCGCACTTTGATCAGAGATAAGCAGGCCCATCGGAGTCCATTGGGTCCAGCCAGGCTGTAAACAAAATTCGTGTCTCTGTCTTTTCCAAAATTTAACATTGTTTGGGAAGATAACATTGGAAATTCAGAAACCCTCCGAACACCTGAATGATCGACTAGCCGGGTAGCTGAGTAAACTCACGGATTTTAACAGAATTCGTATAAAATTTAATGTCGGTTCACATGTTTCGCCTATCGTTATTAAAAAATATCGATACTAATAATCGTTCGTAAAAATTTTTCTTATCACTGCCAAAACATCTCGTGACGTCCTGGCGCTTCTCCTCAGCAGAATTCAGTCGGCATTTTCAATAGCGTGAATAATAATAAAAATTCGCAGCTCCTTTGATCAACACATTATACAAAGTCAATATTGAATTAACGCTCGGCGCTCTTTCTCCTGTTTGCCCTATCTCGGCCGATAACCGTGAACGATAGCACTTTGGCTTTATCGAACGTGCAAACAGTGATTACGAATCCCAAACCAAAGATTACATAGAATTAGAAAATATTTTCAATATTTACGTTCGCGGAACGTCACGACTCGACTTTGCCTTCCTCAAAATTTCCTTTACTTCGATTTTGCAATTTTTTCCTAAAATTAACCCCAAACAAAAAACATATTCAAATTCGACAAAGACTATCGACAAACACGTGTACCCGCACTTACGTTACCGTAGTCGTTATCGCCACATTGTACATATCGAAGGTGAGTGAACACGGCATTACACTACAGGCATCATGTGTACCTAACATGTTGGTATCTCATTACACGGAATTCATTAGCGGCAGAAGCGACCAGGAAGCCTAAGAAGTTAACGAGAGCGAGTGAGAGGGACATATCGATTGTGCGTGAGAGCGAGTGAGACAGAGCGACGCATCATAACGTACAAGCTACGTACAACTATGAATAATAATGTCATCCGGTAACAGACAGTTTATGATGTATCAGTTAATAGTCTTTGCGTAGCGACGCCGGGCGTCGGGCACGTCAAGTCGTTAGCGTTATATTTTATTCATGAAATCGTAAAGAGTATTTGATTTCGGTGGCATAGACCCCCCCCCCCCGCCCCTCCCTTCCTACCCCTCTTCTGGCATCCTACGACAACGCTACCCCCTGACTCTTGTGAAAAACCGGATCGGGCCGCTATTATTCCCCCCTTCGTCCCTCCCCTCTCCCTCTAACACACTCAACCCCTTGTTCAATATACACGCGTCAGTTTTACTTACACGCGGAACCAGGAACGACTTTCTCTTTCAATTCTCATCTTCATCCCTCGTAAAGCGCAGACCAAAAACTTTACCCCTACGTAGGCTGAGTGTCCGCGTCCAATCGAGCGTCTAATTTTCGACATTCCTAATATCCGTAACATCCGTATGGCTGTATCTGGATTACTTACAATTAAGTTAATTAGAGGATTTCTATAGTTGATGGGATATATAGGTAATCTGATGGAAAATAGTTGTGTATATGTTATATCGTCTGTAGGTATATGTATATGTATGTATATAGGATCTTCGATTGATTATCATGGTATGACTTGCTCCTTGAGTCTTCCTGAATTAATGGCCCTGAGGAACACCATGAGAATTTTCGAGGAGACACGTTCCTCTTGGGAAGGAGTCGGGGGTGAGGAGAGGAGAGCGAAGGGGATGGAAGAGAGAGAGAGAGAGAGAGAGAGAGAGAGAGAGAGAGAGAGAGAGAGAGAGAGAGAGAGAGAGAGAGAGAGAGAGAAGGGTTGGAGAAGAAATAACGGGACTCCTGCTTAGCCTTGGCCTCACTCCCACGATTCAGGATCAGGATCAGGATCTTCGTTGGAAACGCACCGGGTATAACGTATCCCGTACGGACAGAATGGAGGAGCTAGAGGAGAAGGCCAGAGAAAAGAAAAGGAGGGAGGGCAAGAGAGAGAGAGAGAGGGGGAGAGAGAGAGTGGGAGAGAAAAAGACGAATAGAAAAAGGAAAAATGAAGAGACGAAAAGAAGAGGAGGGGGGGCGGAATTTCCAGCCGAAATAGAACTCGCGAGGATCGACGCTCCTTGATCTTTCAGGATTTCTCGATGATCTACCTCAGCGATCTTTTGCTGCACTCGATAGTCTCGAGTGCCCCGCGCTTGGCTCTTCTTCGAAAGTGCATTCAGCCAGCGGAAATTATTGCCATTTCTCAGTGACGTTTTCTTCGCCGAGTTTTCGAGCGTCGGGACGCCGCTCGATCGCACGTTTCTCGATGCTTCGTCATTACAGACAGTGACTCAGAGACGAAAACCAGTTTCGCATCCTTTTCATTCTGCCGCTTGCCGTGCATTATATTTATATACGGTGTCCTATCGATTCTCTATTATTATCGATACCGGAATACTATTGTTATTATGGTCGGATTATTATTTTTATATTTTTCGAATCTTTCGAGTTTATAATTATTTTCAAAATATTTTCGCTTTCTCTTGTTACCAGGGTATCAGTGGATTTCTGGATCGGTCGAACCCTTCGGAAATTTGATAGTCTACCGGGATCTTTTCCGTTTTGGGTTGGTAGCCATTTAGCGTCAATTTCATGCGGAAGATCCTTATTAATCGAGAGTCCAGGCTTCTTAATCTAACCGACGGCAGAAGCAGGCAGCGAGAATGAAAATGTGAATCGGTGCTGATTGGAGAATTTTGTATTATTTGCTTCGATGGTCGAAAACTCTGCTGCTGTTGAATAGGCTGCTTTACTATTCTTGGAAATTTTCAGTTTCTCACTCTGCCTTTTCCTTTGCACTTCGTCTCTTCTCTTTCCTCCCCCCCCCCTCTCTCTCTCTCTCTCTCTCTCTCTCTCTCTCTCTCTC